>JANHGC010001300.1:201553-214266 GCA_027560395.1 Boaedon fuliginosus | reverse complement strand
ATCTACCACCATTTCTACAGTTTTGCATGTATTTAGTTCAAGATTGTTCTGGTTACACCACAAGGCTAGTTGTTCAACCTCTCGTCTGTATGCAGATTCATCGTTGTCTCGAATGAGACCAATCACTGTTGTGTCATCTGCAAACTTCAGTATTTAAATATATAAGGCAAAGCTATAATCTTGATGCACAACTTTTATTAGACTGGTTAGCAAGCTTGGCTTTTGAGCGGCATGCCAGGTGCCAAAATCCCAAAAGAAGGAGGAGATTTAAGCAGAAAAAAAAATCATTTTTTTACATAAAAATGAAATTTAAATTACATGTTATAGAAGGATGACTCTCAATAATCTCTCTTAAGCTACATTTTGAAGATTTCTAAAACCATAACAAAAGCCTCTGATTGTACTGCTCTTATAGCTTAAACCATAATGCCCGAGTTTCAGACATCACACTAAGCCCAAACCAAACAAATCGCATTATTGCCCATTGTTTAAACCCAGGAACTGTAGCTGCTACTGGAAAAATTGGTTACAGATGTCCCAGTTGCATTGTGTAACCTGACCCAAATTCCTTGTCTCCTAATGCGACTGCTGCTATGGAAGTGTTTGAACTCTTACATTTCTGTTCAGAACTATGGATTCCCTTGCCACTTGCCACTTACATTACTGGAAGAACAAGTTTTTAAAGGAAGGGGAAGTTACGTGCCTATGAACAGATTCCCCACTCTCCAAAATACTATACCAAATGGGGAAATGGAGAAAGCAGAGGACTGAAATGGTTTCCCCTTTATTTTCAGAAATTCCTTTTATATGGATTCTGTAAAACCGGCCCATTCCCTGATTTTTTGGGGGTAGTATTTAGTGGGACCTGAAACCATCTGTTTCTTCAAAAACAGTTGCCATCTACTGAAGTCATGTTCTAAAGCTAGGCCAGGGGCATTTCTCCTATAACTTTCTTGAGGCATTATAGGATCAACTTGTAAATTCTGTTTTCTGGAAAAAAAGCCATTTTACTTAATGCAATTTGTCAAAATGGTTTTTAGATATTAAAAAAGCAGAATGAATAAAAGTGCATCTTAAAATCACAGTGTCAAAAAAGATAACAAGTAATTCGGGGGTGGGTTTCTACGAGTTTAACAATCGTTTCGCTTGGTGCTGGCATCTTGGGTGCGTGTGCACGCGTAAAGCATGCGTGCACCAAATACGTGATGCACAGACATTGATTTGGGGCTGAAAATGAGCTGATCAGCTCATTTTCGGGCCTAATGTGATTTGCGTGCATTACCTTAGGCCTGAAAATTTAGCTACCGATTCGGCCAAACCAGTAGCTAAATCAGCTGATTTTGGGGGCTAAATTGATGTGCGCGCTGCACGTGCATCACCTCAACCCTGAAAAACAGCTGATTTAGCCACCAGATCTACTAAATTTAGCAACTGGTTTGGCCGAACCGGTAGCTAAATCAGCTGTTTTTGGGGCCTGAGGCCGAGCGCACCGCGCGCACATCAATTTAGGCCCGAAAAACAGCTAATTTAATTAACTACTGGTTCGGCTGAACCAGTATCTTAATTCTAACAACCGGTTCACTGAACTGATAATTATTTTAACAACGGTTCAGCCGAACTGGGCCGAACTGGTTGAAACCCACCACTGAAATAATTTAAAAGGAAAATGCATATTATCTGTGGCTTTAAGGGTACTTAAAATGCATATGCATATTAACATATGCAGAATTTCCAACTATAGAAGATCTATTATAAATAACTGCTTCCTACATAGAAAAACTGGGCAAGGGACAGAATTAGCGGGCTTGTTCTACTTCTGCTCCTTGTTCAAGGGAGAAGTTTTCAACTTGTCCCAATTTTAGTTATTTTATTTTATTTATTGGAATTTGTCAAACGAAAACGAGAACAAGAATAAGAGAATTTTAAAAAAACCCTTTTTCTTTTTTCTTTTCCTAATAAATAGAGGGTTATCTGCCACATTTGATGTAGTAGTTTAGGTGCCGGCCTAGTCCTGCCTGAGGCATGTATTACTTTGGGCCAATCCTTCTTTTATCCCAACCCACCTCACAGGGTTGTTGTTGTGGGGAAAAAAGGAAGGGGAAGGAGTTATAGGTATGTTTGCCACCTTGAGTTGCTTATAAAAGTAAGAAAGCATGAATAAAAAATTCCTAATATATCATCTTACCAGACTCCCTGCTTTTCCATTTGAGCAACCATGTTTAATATCCACTCTAGGCAAAGGTTTAGCAAAGGCTTCTGGTTTACATTGTCACTTATAACAAAGTCCTTATCCTGACAAATGTATGAAGCAGCTCTTACTGTTAGTGATATTTAGGCACAAGCCTCACTCATTCATTCCACTGGTGCACTAGGTACATTTTAGAATTTAAATCTAATAGTTTAACTACATTTGCCAGGGAGGATTCTCTTTGGTGGCCAAGGCAGTTCATCATATTGTGTTCCTTTCCTGCAGAAAAGAGCAATCTATTTTTAACGTAAACCCAGTAAAACTAGTATTTTGATAGTGCATATGTCCAAATGTGTCTCCATAATTATAAAATATTTTTAACACTCTTTTCCTCTTTCTTATATGAGAATATGCTACAGTTAGTGTCACTGGCCTTAGTGTTCCTTTCATTCCAACAACTGCCCTAGTCTGTTTTGTTGTTATCCACATGACCTGCCAATCTCCCAATTGCCATTTTAAACTCAATGATCATTGAAGAAGACCCTGAACTTCAGTCCCAGATCCAAACTTAGAAATATGTGAAATATTCAGTGTGGGAGTTCTTCTCCAAGGTTGCAGTTTTCCACTTCCTCAGACTGTCCAATAGATAGTTCTGTATGTCAGAATCAAATGACATGATAATGCAAATATGTTTCCTTTTCATTATTGATTTAAAAAGATCTAAAACTTATTGTGATGTTTCTTTTCTACAGGAAACTGCTAGCTAGATCAAGCCCCATAATCATATCAGGCAGAGAAAATTACTTTTCTCAGAATTGCTTTGGTCTCTGAAGATGAAAATAATTAATCAAGGGCAGATTTAATAAAAGGCAAAACTGAGATAGCAAGAATGAAAGGTACATTGGAAAAAAACCCTCAAACCCTCTAAAATTAATGCACATTAAAAAAAAAAAAACAACGCCTTGCTATTTTCTAAGATGAGGAGGGAAATTTCTTTCTTCAAAACACTTGGAACAAAATGTGGTGTTGCCATGGTTTCACCCTCACTGGCTGGAAATGACAATATTAGCGGCAGTGACCTGGCAATTAGAAACTCTGTTCCCAGGTCAGACTACAGGGAAAATAAAGAGCGATTACTGAGCTTAGAGAAGGCAGAATAATGGCATGGGCTCCTGGGCTCCCTACCTTTTATAACTGGCCCATTTAAATGCAGATTGTGATGACTTTCTACCTGGGGCCTCTAATCTGTCTCCCAGCCCAATCAAACAATAAGCATCTTTTGGCAGAGGAGGCAGGACGGGATACAGAGTTGGGCTGTTGTTTTTCCAAGAAGAAAAAAGTCAGCATCCCCACATTCGACCCTTTCTCAAATCCTCACTGTTGGCTTTTCTCTCCCTCCTTCTTCCCATACCCGACTTCAAGTGCCACGGTTTCACCACAGCCTTTGTAATCCGTTGGAGGCTACCAAGCAGAGAGAGCCAATCGTATTATTAAGCAGTCAAAGATGATGAAATCCTTTCACTGGCCCTAAGAAATGGCCCATGTTGATAGCTGCCGGGCTGCCAAATTTTAATCACTAGATTAATCACAGGATGGCTTTGTGGAAAAATTGGCTTATCCCTAGGGCTCCAAGAGAAGAGAGGTTTCCAAGCACTTATGGGTTGAAGAACAACTGGTTCTGTTGAGTAATGGTAATGTGTGGGTGGGGAGTGACACTTTAATATTCATGGGTCTGCTTAGGATGGGACTATGACACAAAATTGCTTACATTGATCCCTTGTTGCTCTAGATCACTCTCAACTTTGGACACTTTAGGATATGCGGACTTCAACTCCAAGAGTTCCTGACTGGGGGATTTGGGGAGTTGGAAGTCTACACCCTGTATTTTAAAGTTGCTAAGATTGTAAAATACTCCTCTAAATGAAACTCAGTATTATGCACTATGTATGGTTTCAGCTTCATCAAGAAGCAGCCTCTATCACCTGGTCTGGGTTCAGAATACAGGTGGGGTTGGGTGTGGTTAGTACCTAGCTGGGAGATCCAGGGAATCCCACACCCATAGGCTAAAAATCTAAAGAACGTCATGGAAGAAGATCATGCCAAACCATTTTCAGACTGCTGCCAAGTGAATTACATGAAGTAAGCAGGAACTGAGCTCAGTTTGAAGGATCCTATTGTGGTTAATGCAATCTTACCACCAAAACCAGTTAGATCCATATCTCCCTTACTATCTGTCTTCCTGCTCATCTCTTACTAAAAATACCATTTCCTCAATCTTGTTCCACAATTGATTCTTATAGAGGCAATTCAGATGATACAGGGTTGTGAAAGGAGAAGTTTGAAGAGTGTGATGTTGAAAGAAGCCATATAATACCTTATCATACTGGCCTCGTCATACTGGCTTATTATTAAATAATAATGATGATGTTTTGCTTTGTTACATTTATAGCATGTAGCACTCTGTCTCGATAGGTAGATTCCCTCCCTCCCCCCTCTTTTTTCTTTGTGTTTTTTTTCCTTTTTTCTTTTTCTTTCCTTTTTTCTCTTTTCTCTTTCTTTCTCTCCCTTCCTCCTTCCCCCCTCCTTCCCTCGAGATACTTTTCCCAGGGTGCTCCAACATGCCTGGGGCCCATTAGCATCCCTTGTGCATAATTAGAGCTAGATGCACTGTTATGCAAAGCAGCCTCAGATGACAAAACTGCATCCTGGACAACTACAGAAATCTGGGAGACACTTTCTCACACGGTTTTAGCCAATGCAAACTGGCACTCTGCATAGTTTCAAAATTAATTAATTGGGGACAGTTGGATCCTCTTGCACCCACTCGTGGCACGCTTCCGATCCCAGCTGCTGAAAAGGACTCTCTTTACAGATCAGTGTGTATTTGTGCTACTGTGCCTGTCTCTTTGCGTGTGAAGGAAAGGGAAGAGAATAAAAACTTTTTTTAAAAAAAAAGTCCTTATTTTTTTTTATCCTGTCTTCTGTCTCGAGTGAATAAAAGATCTTGCAAGGAAAAAAGAATAGTTCTCTTTGCCCTTTAAAACAAAAATCATAAGAAGCTGCCTTATGCAAATTATGGTGAGCTATTTGTCCCTCAAGTCCAGAATAAAGGAACCACCCAACCCATGGGAGGAAAAGCCAGGCTTCTGAGGATTTGAAAGATTTTCCAGATAGCCACATTCAAGTATTACGCACCAGTCCTTAAACCAGCAGAAAACTTTGCTGGCATAAATAGCCTTGTCCTAATGGCCGGGTCCCCCCACTCTGCCACAGTAAGGAGGTTCACAAATCCTTACTGATTTGTAGTAGGCAAGATTAAAATAGTGATTGGACCATACCCTTAACTTTGCTTTCCCCAGGGGCATCTGTGGAAAAAAAAGGGGGGGGGGGAGCGGCCACAGCTGCAATTGAAGTTTCATGCATGCAGCATGCAACCATTGCATGGATATGATTGACATTTTGAAAGGAAGAAATGAGAAAGACCTTCTACAAAGCACTCATAAAGCTCCAATCTTTTGTGAGTTCCTGGTTTGAGCACTGGCCAAATTTCGAAGGGATCTGCCCATTTTTGCCTTCAATCTGATTAGGTCAAAGTTAGCAATGTGTTTCAGGAAGGATTTAAACATGGTTATCCCCAGTTGTAACTCACAAAGTTCAATTTGACATTTGGGGAAGAGAAGTAGGGGAAGGATACTAACTTGAACCACCTAGATCCTCCTCTTCAGGTAAAAGGGGTTTTTTTCTCCAGTGGAAAGCACCTGGAAAATTTGAATTGACATAGAGAGCTTCCAAGACAGACAGGTTTGCTTTCTTTTCATTGGAGACTTCAACGTTTTTTCCTCTAAGAAGAAAAAGGCTGTCAGTCATTTTATTTCAGTCACTGACCAGGAAAGCAACAGTCACATTTAACTTGCTGAATATGAATACAGCCTCTATAGCATAGAAATTGACTAAAGTAAAACAAGCTATAGAATTATATAATATACAAAGTAAAATTGTAAATTTAAGGATTTGGGGAAGAATAGTAAAATTACAGTTCTAAAATATAAGGTAATGGTAAAAGTTCCCCTCGCACATAACGTACTAGTAGGTCCCGACTCTAGGAGGCGGTGTTCATCTCCGTTTCAAAGCCAAAGACCCAGCGTTGTCTGAAGACGCCTCCCTGGTCATGTGGCCGGCATGACTAAATGCTGAAGGCACATGGAACGCTGTTACCTTCCCACTAAAGGTGGTCCCTATTTTTCTACTTGCATTTTTACATGCTTTCGAACTGCTGGGTTGGAAGAAGCTGGGACAAGTAACAGGAGCTCACTCCGTTACGTGGCACTAGGGATTCGAACTGCCAAACAGCCAACCTTTCTGATCAACAAGCTCAGTATCTTGCCCACTGAGCCACCACGTCCCCTTATAAACATAAAAGTATTCAAATATAAAATAAACAATAATCTGAAATATAGTATGTATAATTTTCAATAAATTCCACTTTTTTAAAAAAATACATCTGGATAACCATAGATAAAAAGCATTACCTCAGCTGTCATTAGTCTGCTTGGACATTTATTAACGGTTGTGAAGACTACTCTAAGCCCACCTTCTAGCTGAGGAAGCAGCAAAATGACACAGTCTGCATACCTAAAAGAAATATTATTATGACACTGAGCAGCACATGTTGTTCTTACTTTATGCAGATTTTTTTTAACTATTCAGATGCCATAACCTGTGATAATAGGGAATTTTACTATGCTTGGAACATACTGTTAGTTGGTCAGGCAATGTGGAAGGCCTTAGATTCTAATGTAAATTAAGAGTCAACAGACTTGCTGGTCATTTTATGGGAAAAGAGCCATCTTCTTTAGTTGTTTCTATGGAATGATACTTGTAATTCTTATACCGAACAACAGTAGCTTATGGAATGCAGAATGGAACAATCTGCCGTAGCCAACTGGCCATGGCTAAATTGCCATGGCTGATTCACCGTGGGCCACCTCATTGTGGGATAAGCTTGCCGTGGCTGACTCGTCCTGGGAAAATGGTATAATAGGTCTTGTCCCAGCCAACTTGCTATGGCCAATTTGACCTGCTATAAGCCCCAGCCAACTTGCCACAGCTGACTCACCCCAGGACAAAGGTATAATGGGTCTCCACATGGTCAACACGATGTGGCCAGTTCGATGCAGGAGAACTTACTGCAGCCTCAAGATAACTTGCTGTGGGACAAGCCCCAGCCAACTCGCTGCAGCCGACTCGCCTCATGACAAGAATATAACGGGTGTGCAACTCTAAACAAAACCTCCAACAGGCCTCTCTTCTGAAAATAACTACAAATATCCAACATACACTAATCATAGGCCATTCAGGCTACAAAAAAAGCAGAAGGTGGTTTTTACATCGATCAAAATATAAACAAATAATCAAATTATCTGAAAATTAATTATATTTGGCCTGGGGGCCATTATACAGCTCTCTTAATTTGGTTTTCTTTTTGAAAGTAACATCAATGAACAGAGCAGATATTCTATAGAAAAGAAGACACTGCCACTTTTTTGCCTAATTAACAATGCTAGCCATGATTATGCCTTTCGTTTTGATGTTCCATGCAACATTTTTATTATATTGATACAAACCCTTTCTTTGTGTTTGGGATATACACATTATGAAGATAAATGGGCTGAACTTAGAGGCTGGATTACTGAAAACAAGGCGAGAGAGAGAAAAGGAAATTATGGCCTAATGGAATATTGGGGAGGAAAAACATTCAACAAATATTGAATATTTATTAATATTGGAAATTAAATATTTCCAAGCTGCTGTTGATCAAATGCAGCTAGGAGTAGCGAGTATCAAATTGGATGGGTTACAGCAGAACCATTTGTGATCTGAAGGGGGTTTAGAAGAAAGGGTTATAATAGGGTTGTAGTAGGTTAGAAACACCCTATCCATTTTTCCTAATAAATGCATTTTTATGTACAATTATAATGTATGTCCAATAACCAGTCCTGGAGTGAAACCCGTCTGCCAACTTAATTGGGTTCCATGCATGAGGTTTAAGTTGAGAAATCACCTTGCCTATCCCAACCAGAAACTAATTCAAAGAGACCCTGTCACGACTTGATAATCACTAGTCCCTTAATTTCCAACCACTTTTCCTTTCCTTAATTTGATAAGCATCTTGAAGTCTGCTGGCTTTCATTCCAAGGAACAATACATATATGCATACATACACAATATACACTGCAATGTATATTGGACTAGTTCCTGGTGATGCCTTACTTTGTTGTGATCAGAACTCCCTTTATAGATGGACAGAGAAATTCCTCCCACTTTCGTAAGCAAGATTAGAAAATTGAACATTTCTATTGTTTCGATGCAGCACATGTTCAGGGAAATGTTCTATTGTCATCAAAAACCTTGTTGTAAGCCATCTCGAGTTCCCCTTAGCCAGGAAAGAGAGGCGGGGTGTAAATCTAATAAATAAATAAATAAATAAATAAATAAATAAATAAATAAATAAATAAATAAATAAATAAAATCACACTGATCTTCTTGCTTGATTACAGTTGCCTTTATTACTTGTTGACTCAAATACACTTCATAGTGTTTTCAATACTTAAATACTTATCATCTCCTCTGCTGATATTCAGCAAAAGGTACTTGGATGGGGAATAAAAGCTTCCACCTATTGTTCCACGTTGAATTGTCCTGCAGCACGTTATCCTGTATTGAATTGACCACAGACAGTTGTCCTGCATCAAGTCGGCTGGGGTGAATTGGCCAGGACAAGTTGTCGTAGACCCTATGGAATCTTATGCCGAAGATTGCAAGGAATGACAACTTATGGGCAATAGGTATATGACCTCTAATAAATTATCCCCTGCATTCCAATTACATTAAACTACTTTTCAACTGCTTAAAAAAGATTAAAATGCACTAATGTTGTTACCTTGCCTGCCGGAATGAAGTTATTGCAGCAATCCAAAAAGGGATCATAGCCTTTAGTACAATATTGGATTTTGTTACTAATTCTTCAGCCAATGACAAGAGTTCTTGATTCAGATCTGTAAAACAGAAGAGAGGAACTTGCACTGACATTGAATTTTTGTTGCATTATTGAAAAAAAAATTATTGTGGAGAAAAATTATAATCAAAATCTACGGTATTAAGATAATCTTCTTCTGTTTTTTTTACATTTTTGAAGTAGATTTTCCTAGAGCAGAAACACATTTAAAAAACAAATCAAAGCATTCTGTATTTGAATCATTTTATCTTTATTCTATCCGTCTTCCTCACAAAAGATGTTCCCAGAGGCTGAATAGAAATAAGATAGTATTTGTTTTCAGATTTACAATCTAAAACATATCACTCAAAAGCAAAATAGGCTGAGAGCAAGAAGAATAAAAAGAAAATTTAGATTCCAGTTACCAATAAAGATCACAGATATCAATTGGACAACTTAACTACCATACTGATCATGAATAGCAACTATGAAGTGGTACAACAGATTTAGGCAAAAGAAGTAAACAGACAAACAAACATATTTAAGCCCCTCACTCCCATTGTTTGGAAAAGTCTGAACTAAGATTGGAGTTTTTGTTTTTGTAGCTCTTTTACATAAACGTGTGGCTTAAAAAAGTTTGGGAACCTACAATAATGTCATTCTTTTCTCTGAAGTGTCACTTGTTTTATTCTGCTTCTTTTATGCATATTATGTTACATTGTATATTTTTAATAATTCAAACAATTCTGGATTCAAAACATCTCTCTTGAATTTGAAAATCTCTGTCTAGGCTATTTCTTAATTGTCTGCATTCAAAACATCTCAGTCCATCTTGAAAATCTTCCAAACTGACTAACTCAGCCAGCTTTGTATTTGAAACACATTTGATAGGGCAGGGGTGTCAAACTCGCATCGTCATGGCAGCATCACGTGATGTATTGGGACTTTTTTCCCCTTTGCTAAACTGGGCGGGGGCGGTTCCAGCTCGTGATGCATTTGGCTTGCGGGCCATGAGTTTGACACCCCTGTGATGGGGTTACTTTGAATGCAAATGGTTCAGCTCAAAATGCTTTATGTGCTTCTAAAATCTATTACATTTAAACATACCTCTAAAAAAGGACTACCTGTGAATACTTACAACCACAATTGAGCCCAAAATTTATGTTGCTAATTGAGAAATTTATTGAGTTTTGCCCCATATTACGACTTTTCTTGCCACATTTGTTAAGCGAATCACTGCAGTTGTTAAGTTAGTAACCTGGTTGTTAAGTGAGTCTGTCTTCCCCATTGACTTTGCTTGTCATAAGGTCACAAAAGGGGATCACAAGACCTCAGAACAATGCAATCGTCATAAATATGCAATCAGTTGTCAAGCATCCAAATGTAAATCACATGACCATAGGGATGCTGCAACAGTCATAAGTATTTCAGTATTGTTGTAACTTCAAACAGTCACTAAACAAGCTGTTGCTAGTTTAGGACAACCTGTATATCGATCATTTATTTTCAAATGCACAGACTCAACAGGTGTTGTAGCTTTTCTTTTCAATTTAGTATTTTCTAGTAATTTCCAACTGGTCTGATCTACATGAGAAAACATTTGACAACTCTCTTGTCCCTATTTGGAAGCAGATTTGGTAAGATGGTTAGCTATCTTCCTATTGTATCTACAACTCAGACAAACCCATTCCTCATCTGAAGAACGTATAGAATTGGCCATAGATGATGTCTATATGCATATACTCACAGAACTAAATAAATTAATGCATTTTTAAAGTTCTTTGTACCTAGAATATAAGCTTTAACTCCAGGAAGCTACATTTGCAGAAAGGTTTCAATTTCTAAGCTTAGCTAAAAGTGAAACCGAAATAACTTCAGTAAGTATATATATATTTCAAGATGGCAGCTATATATCATCTTCAACAGTAAACCATTAAAACAAATACCTGGAAATATATGTAGCTCTTTCAAGTCAGTGAAAGATACATAGGGTCGATGAATTAAAGCAGAGTGAGCCCGAAGGCAGTAATTATTAAGCAGTTGCCCCAATCCAGCTATTAACAAAAGTAGCGTGGAGAAATATCTATGGAAAATAAGACATACAATGCAGTAGAAAATATAATACACATCAATCTTTCCCAAAGAATAAAATTCAAATAAATATTCAAATATTTGAAACAGAAGAAAGTATTCATAAAAATATAAATTACAATCATTCACAGTTAATTACTGGCGTGTCATTTAGATGTGAATAGTCTATCCCTTTCTAAATGAATACATCTTCCTTCAATTATTGTTCAATTATGTTTCTAACTCTGTTGCAACTGGAACAAAAGAATCACAATTTTACTTACTTTACAGGAATCTCTTTAGCTGACACAAATCCGTGCCACAAAATATTACGAAGATTTAGACTATCTGGAGACCCAATGAACACCTTCAGAACATCCATCTAATTTGAACAAAAAGTAAATAGTGCAAAACAATGTATTGTTCATATACTTTTCCATAAACAAATGAACCACACAAATATCCTATCCTGTAAAACCTCTCTATAAAACCTGATTCACTGGTTGCGAACTTCCAATCTTTGTTTAAATATCCCCTACCCCGTTATTTACTAACAGCTCTGTTATATTAATATTGTTCAAAGTCAGCCATTGAATAAAAATAAAGTGTGTTTAAATAAATGTAAATATATTTAATATTTTAACATCTTAAATTATAAATCTAATACTCACCACTGGTTGCCCGAAGATAGAAACAAGTTTCTGAGATGCAAGCAAATCTCTTAAAAGAAAAGGACAATCTTTCCCAGTTAATAAGAATACCTAGAATACAATATATTTCACTCTGAATATTTGCTCTTCCCAGGAAATGTATTTGTTAAAAGAGTAATTTGAAACAAAGCAACACAGAAACATAATGACATTGAAACTTTAATTATTTCATCCAAGTGAAGAAGTATTAAGTAACTGCATATCAGTTCTTGGATCGTCAAAGCATTACAAAGTGTGGTTTATACCTGCCTGTGTGGATTTTTGCAAGAGGACACATCCAAAGATAGCCCAAATCAGGAGCCCACAAACATGGATATAAGCTAAGTGGTACTATTAGTAAATCTTTTTGGCTGAAATGATATGAAGCAATTGGGGAAGTTGCCCAACAATCTTTAATTCACCTGGTCTACTGTCTAATTAATGCTAAACATGTGAGCTCGGTCACCCGACTCCACCCCATGCAAGGGATTACCAGATTGTTAAAAGAAAAAAAAACTGTCCTATGAATGCTATGACAGTCTTGCTGTCTTTACATCCAAATACACATGAACTGAAAGACCGCAGAAAACTCATTCTGTTATTATTGTAGGGTTTATCATACAACAGAAAACTAAAATGGATTCTTCATTGTTGTTATTGATATTAAAAATGCTCCAGCTAAAAACTGTCAGAAAAACAAAATTTGACAAATTCCCAAAAAGTTTGCACTAACGTGGAAAAGGGCTGTTTCTAACTGAGGTAACCCTTAGCC
>JANHGC010001300.1:70564-87892 GCA_027560395.1 Boaedon fuliginosus | reverse complement strand
AACAAGAAGATACAGATAATTTATTTATTTATTTATTTATTTAGATTTATACCCCGCTTCTCTTCCCCAGTCAAGGGGAACTCGAAGAATCCTACTCAAGAAATGTTCATTATTTGTATTACCTTGGAGGTATTATTTAGAATACTCCATGGGCTGCTTCTGGTGATTTGTTATTAGCACCACATTCCTTTGCAGCACTGGTTTGGGTTATAAAATGTGGGAAATTAACAAGAGTTTAACCTGATTCCTCTCTTTTGCCCCAGTGACAAATCACAAACATATTGAAAAGCTTTTTTTGTATCGGGTGTCAAGAAATGATAGATACCAGGTAGCCTTCGATCTTTGACCCTAAAGCTGGAATTTCCATAGTATGTCATGACAATAATAAGTTGAAGCACCCATGTGTCCAACTCGATTTTACAACATTTTTTGCAGCAGTTGTTGGGAGCTGTTGCGTGAATGCCACAGTTGTTAATTGAAACCATTCATAATGGACGTATTTTGTTGGAAACCAGAAGTAAATTGTTTCTGGCAAAAAAAAAGACATACATCACAAGTCATGTGATTGTGGGATGCTGCAAAGAGTCATAAATGTGGGCCAGTTGCCAAGTGCCCAAAATACAATCATGTAAATACGATCATGTGACTGTGAAAGGGACCCAGCTATCAGAACTTCAAATCCAGATGTTAAGTACATTGGGGGGAGTGGGGAGAGGATCCAATGTAACTTCAAACAGTTGCTAAGCAAATGGTTGCAGGTCAAGACTAGTTGTGCATTGAATTTACCCAGATGAAAATGACAGGTGCTCACAGCAGCTGCAGTGTGTGACTACAGGGAACATTTATTATCCATCTACACATGACATGAGGACAATCTCATAGCACTGGAAACAGACAGTAAAATCAGAAATAGTAAGAGAAGTGTAGGAAACAACCAGGCTGAGCCCAAGGGAGGGGTAAAACGCATCATCAGTTGTGAGTCCCTTCGTGCTCACAAAAGATCTAAATCCAGCCCACCTTGAATTCCATTGACTCTTACTTACTGCCAATTTGTTTTTGCCATTAGTTGTTCAGATTCTTGTAAAGAGTTTAAGCTTGCAATAAATATTTATACTTATTTTAATTGGGTGGATTTTCTGCTTGAGGTGCTTGAGGTGTGAGATAATCAGGGCTGCATCCTAAAATGATAAATCTTAAGCTGAGTATTTAAGCTTCCTTTACTTGGGAATTTATGACTTCTGGATTGGCTTTAGTGACCAGCTGCCCTAGCTTTTATATTGTATATTGTGTAATTTTATCTGATTTGATTAGATATATATTATTAGTAAGTTTTATATAGTTTATATTGTTTATCTCCTGTTTTTACTGTAACTACTTGCTTGGACCCCACTGTTCCTTAGAGTAACAGCTGCTCCAGGTTTGTAACATCTCTTTGTCAAGTTCTATATTTTAATTCATATTCCTTTATTTACCTTCTGTAGGATTAAGCACATTGTGATTCACAGTTTTCCTCTCCATATGTAAATATGTGTATCCCGGTGATTACCAAGGTTACACCAGAAGGTCAAAAGCTAAGAAGGTAGACATTTAGGTGTGAATCATAATAGAAGGTACAAAGCTTCAAAGGGTAAGATGAAGCTTCACATTTCCAGTTCAAATCTCAGCTTTGATTCTGTTCCAGGTTAAACGGGGCAGCTCCCAAATTTGTCCAAGTGAAATATGGCTGTTTTCTAAAATTACCAGATTAGAGCCTGAAACTAAATCTTGTGATTGGCAAACACTCTGACTCTGAACACAACAGGAGAAGGCATTCCTATCCCAGCAGAAATGAAAAGTATTACACATAAAGAAAACTTCTCCAATAGAAATTTACTATAATATGAATGTATGGGGGTGGGGTAGAGATCTGATATTGATGTTCCAAACAGAGAAGGCATGATCATTTCATAGGACAGGAATTGCCTATCTCCTTGAGTTAATTGGATGAAGAGCTAATTCGACAGCAGGAGGAGGAAACACAACTTTGATGACATTTGCAACTAAAAAAAATATCCTTGTTTTCTTTTTTTAGGTCTGAAGATACAGATTAATTTTTTTTCTTTATTTGGGTGGATGAGAATTTTTTCAGCAGGACCTACGTCTACAATCCTAAAGTAGATCCAAATCCCGCCCTACGTTGGCCCAACTCCACTTTTAGCAAAATGTTGTCTATAGACTTCAAAAGGGATTTAGATAAAGTCTTAACCACGTCAACCTGTGTCAAGCATCTGTTTGAAATGCTGCCCACACCCGAAACATGACCTCTAGAGGCCCTAATGTTCTGATACAACATCTATCACCCACACAAAATTCCTATACAACAACCCAGCCCTAAGTTGTAGAAATCCCCAGTGGTCCCAGACAAGAGATGCCCACAAACCTGTCAGTAACCTTGGATCATCCTGCTTTTCCAGTAGCTGGTTCTTGCTACATCAGCCCTTCTACCGATTCTCAAAACCTGTTTGCCTGTTGCTGTGATACCTCTCAGTATATAGGTATGATCTAAATGCTGCTTTAGGGAATTGTTGTAGGCATTGGGAAATTGAAAAGAAAAATCCTGAAAAGTTGGTAGAGAAATGAATACGAGGAGTATTCGTTCTGAACACAGTGCTGTACACAAGAGTTTTGAAAGAATTAGGGACTGGTTGGGATGGCACAAACTTTGAAAGTTATTTTCTCAAAATAGTAGAATCAAATCAGATTTAACTTGAAGAAAGAATAACAGTTAGGACAGTGTAGTACTTTGGGTTCCGTTTCCAAAAAGTGCTATAAAATGAGCCCCAGTGAATGTGTTCCATCAAATTCAGTGGGAACTCAAGTAAAAGAAAAGTGTCATGGAACATTACTGATTTATTACTCCCCTTGGTTAGCTGCCACCCCAGAAATGGGACGAAAAGGAGAATAGAGAAATCACATTGCATTTATTAAATATGATGGGTATAAAATATTTCATGGAATTAGATAAATGAAAGTAGATGTTAAAGGCAGTTTTTTTAAAGTATCTGTGAGGCAATAATTCTATGGTCTCTTGAAAAGGAATTAACAGAATAACAGAGTTAGAAGAGACCTAGTCCAACTTCTAGTCCAACCCGCTGGTCAAGCAGAGAACCCTATAGTATAGGGCCTACACTATTTCAGACAAATGGTTGTCCAATGCCTTCTTAGAAACTTCCAGTGTTGGAGCATTCGTAACTTCTGGAGGCAACTTGCTCCACTGATTAATTGTTCCAACAGTCAGGACATTTCTCCTTAGTTCTAGGTTGTAACTAGTGGTTATAGGATTTAGCAGGCCTTCTTCACCCATAAAATAAGAGAAGTTTATTTATTTGTTTATTTGTTTATTTTATTTTATTTTATTCAAATTTGTAGGCCGCCCAATCCTGTAGCACTCAGTTTAATTTCAAGGGTAGAGAAGAAACTTAACACTTGCCAGTCTCCCTTAGCTTAATTTGTTCACTGAAATATACCGTTCACTCTCCTATTTTTGTGGTCACCCCCACTATCCTACCTTCTGCAGGTATATATATCCTCTGTGTGTGTCTGTGTGTGTTGACATTAAAGCCTACTTTTTCTGAGCAAAATATGTTTGACAATAGACCAGCCAAAACTCTAGGAAAAAGGCCCACGGACATTTAAGTTCCTCCAGAACTTTTCAGTTCACTATGTTCCACGAAGTAAGTTCTAGGAGAGATACATGTTATTCCTCAAATCTTTCCTTAAGAAACAATCCAAACCTCATTTTAACAATCGGCTTGATCAAAGAGATTGGGCAGTCTTTCCTCAGAGCCACAAGAAGCCACAAGCTCTCCTGTTTTTGTGGTCACTATCCTACCCACTATCCTATCTTCTGCAGGTGCACAGTATATATACTCTATGTGTGTGTGTGTAAGTGTGTTAGCATTAAAGCCTACTTTTTCTCTGTGAGTTCAAAGTGTTTTACAAGGGATCTTGTAAAGTGTTTTTCTGTGGGTTCCTTCTTGATGTGGCAGACACACTCACTGCCAGGTTTGCATATTTACTTCAGATCCATTCCCTAACTCACAGGTCACAGACATGTAGAAAAAGAGGCAGCAGGCAGCCACGATGTACAAAGAAGACACTTCAGTCACTTTCTGCCAGCATGGTGGCTGACCTGAAGCAAACCACAAGTATTGGTTGATTGGTCTGAGGCCATAAAGGCAAGAGGAGATTGATAAGAAGTATATAAAAGTGATTTAAGAAAAATAAAGGACATGCAAATGATTGAATTTATTGCCTACATATTGAAAACAGATGTGTATTTTAACTCTGCCTCTGTAAGAAGATAATCTTATCTTCACCCATCTCTAAGGCTGCCTTTTTCAGCTTTAAGGAAATCAAATTTTTTTTTCTTAGCACAAATGCTTACAGTACTCAGAAGGAAAACTCACAGCCCATCTCCTACCCCCAGGCGTATTGTACCACAAGGCCTTTCATTCATAACAGCACATCATCAAGTCACCAAGGGAAAAAAATGCTCCGGAAAGTCCCTCATATAATTTAAGAAGAAAGAGGGGGGAGGGGAATGCTCATTCATACTTTAAAAAGTCAATTAATTATCTCCTTGTCCGAGTACAAAATACCTCGCTGTTGGGCGAGATTGAATTATCGTAAGAGTTCTCTAAAAGTTGCCTGCTCCCATTCCTTTCCTCAAGGTTACTCAGTGAGTAGGCCAGGATTATTATTTTTTTAATGCATGCTGGGAAAGACACAGATTGCACAAGAGAGCTTTTGACAAAGGTGGGGGGATGTCAGAGGTAGAACGGGATGCTTTTTAAAAAAAAACTACCATAGCCCTGTTGGTTCATGGAGGAAGCAAATCCAGAATGAATAGCTGAGCGAAATATGTTTGACAATAGACCAGCCAAAGCTCTAGGAAAAAGGCCCAGGGACATTCAAGTTCCTCCAGAACTTTTCAGTTCAGTATGTTCCACGAAGTAAGTTCTAGGAGAGATACATGTTATTCCTCAAATCTTTCCTTAAAAAACAGTGCATATTGATACCCAAACCTCGTTTTAACAATCGGCTTGATCGAAGAGATTGGGCAGTCTTTCCTCAGAGCCACAAGAAGCAACAGCGTGGATGCTCACCACGGCACCCTTCCTTGTGGTTCTTCTCACACGGCGGAGAGCTGTCACACTGATATGTAAGCTGCTAATCTCCCCGTATTAATGAAGCATGCGGGGGCAGCCTGTGCCTGGCTCTCTCCAAAGCCTATCACATTCAAATCCCTGATGGCCAGCAGCTACAGCAGCGGTAACTATCTTGCCACCCTTGGCTTTCCAAATCAGATTAAAGACATATAACTGCCAGGTTTCTGAAGGTCAGAAGGATGGCAATTAAATAGGGCTTTTCTTCAAAGAGTTTAGGGATCCTTCCTATTCCTTTCTACCCAGAAACATAAACGCTCCCTCTCCCCCCACCTCAAAAAAAAAAGTTAATAAGTAGTTTATGGTAGAAAGGGGCAGCATTTCCTATTTCTTAATCACTCACCAACTTTTTCTTTTTTTAATAATAATAATAATACTCAGCTCTGGTTTCTAGTGAGAAAACATTCTCAGCATCCACAGGCAAAAATCCAGACATTCTGAGGAGACATGGAAACTACAAAGTATTCCAGCTAGAGACCTCTGGGCATCTACGATGAATGTCCTTCACTTCTGTAGTGGCTCTAAAGCAGAGCCGAGTGACTGCTTTCAGGCTAAGGAGCCACTTGGCTTTTCAAAAGCAGGCTTCCCCCCCCCCACCTCAAAAAAAAGGCAGCTTCAGGATCAAGAAATGGGGGAGGAGACCCAAGGCAGAAATGATTTTTGCATTAGGTTTTTAATTATGCAAAGTGCAATTAGCTTACCATTTATTTTCATATTGTGTGCTTCATATTTTGCGACGTCACAGGAGGGGACGGCGCCTAGTCAACTTTGACCATTTTTGAAACTTCCAGCAGGGGCAGTTCTGGTTAACCCTTGGATTGGTTAACAACCCTCAAGGAGTCTCCAGGTTGCAAACTGGACTTGGGAGCACAAAATCATAACCACTTTCATGGTAATGCTAAGGAAACTACATACTGTACATGCTCATGAGTTAACCAAAAATTGACCATGACTCAGGACAATCTTTGCTTTCATATAAACATATTTTACCCATACATACATATACACAAATAAAAATATCTAAAAAGAAACATTCAAAAATATTAAACATTCAATATTTCTATTCAGAGAGTCTTCTGTAGAAGTGAAGGCAATCTGTTAAGAAAACATGATTAGTCCTGTATTTTAATTATTTATTTTTATCCTGCCTCTTATTATTTTTTGTAAATAACTCAAGGCAGTGAATGGATGTAAAACTCCTTTTATTTTCCCCACAACAACAACCCTGTGAGGTGGATTGGGCTGAGGGAATGGAGTGGCCCAAAGTCACCGAGCCAGATTTCATACCTAAGACAGGACTAGAACTCACAGTTTCCCAGTTTCTAGGCTAGCAGTTTAACCACTAAACCAAACTGGCTCATACTGTGTAAGGCATTGAGAGAAATCTTATCCTCAAAGGTTCAAATATGGAAGATGTAAAGGAAAACTTCCAATTTGTTCTATAGGTCAAATCTAACTTACCACTTTTGGTGCTGGGCTTACACCTGTGATATATCTAGAGTAACAAATGCTGAAGAGTCAAGTAGAAATTTGAAGGTTCCCTTCATAAACCACGTTTTAAAAAGAGAAGAGGTTTTTACTAGACCCAGTTCTACTTGTTCTGCTTATATATGAGTTTAATCTTGGCTGAGAAATAGCCACTGAGATAAACCCTAAAGAAATCTTGCTTTTTCCTTTCCTTTGTTTGGCATGCAATTTCTAATTAGTTTCTCAACCTTGACATACATAATTAAGATTTCAATCCTTATTAAATTTCTGAGATTCCTAGTTAAGTTCCAAAGTCGTCTCAAGTCAGCCAGCTTGATAAGCAAATCAATTTAAATCAAAGGGGTGGGAAAGAATAATCACCTGTGGTTGAGAGAAAATTTGATGTGATAATTAAAAAAAACCCCTTCATAATAAGTAAATCAACAATCATTTGTTTTTAAAAAGGGAAGAAAAGCAAGCATCTGTTTTCTGTGCGTTGCTCGGGTTCATAAAAAACTGTCCTTAGGTATTTCTGATTTTTCTTAATCTGCCAGCAAATAGACTGTACATATCTCCTAGCAGTTTTTATGATGTGGTAATATACGCTTTCCTCCAACTTAACTAACTCTAAGGAGGAAAACCCCGTTTATCATTGGAATCAGAATTGATGATGATTGATAGGCCATATAAACAAATCCAAAACATACTGCAGTTGTCAACATGCACAGTTCAGTCATGCTTCTGTAGCCCATAGGGTGCAATCTGGAAGTGGAAAATCCTCCATCCTATCTATTCCTTTTTATTATGCGCCATCAGATCAATGTCAACTCTTAACAACCACAAGGAGAGATTTTCTCCAGGATAATCTGTTCCATTTCTGGCTCTTCAGGTCTTCCACAAACCACCCTTGTAATCAAAATCGTAAACTTCCTCCTTACTATTTCTGACTTTGGCATTCCAAACTGCAGCCACAAGCAGCACATCTTGTTTGCATGTTCTGTCAATTTCTGATTCAGTTTGAAAGGGTCTGTGGGATTGGCTTTGGGAGACAGGAGGAAGAGCTGCAGACTGAACAATTGGCATGTAAAAGTTATCTTGGTCCATAGAAGGAGAGAGCATGGAAAGTATTTCAGAAAGGACTTTTCCTAGTTTTTTAGAGAGTAAAAGGAGGGGAGGGGAGAGATACTTTCAAGATTCTGTTAACATAACCTTACAATAAAGATTGAGCTAGGATTCATTGTTGTGCTTTTTGTCTCAAAGGGCTACGATCTTGACCATGAAACTCATTAACCACCTGTTATGTGTCAGTAATTGAGGCATAAACTAGGGTAACTTACATGAAAGGGTTATCCATGAAATTCAACTGGCATTATTTACTCATTGACTGAACTATACCCAAATTCCCTCTTTTCTTCCTGACTATAAAACTAATGTTTCTTCTGTTTTTCATGTCCTTAATGAACAATATGATCTTTGGACTTGGAGTGTCCAACTTCAGTCCATTCTAAGTTGCTGATGCCTAAGCTAGCAATGTGTAGCTTACTTGTTTCATCTTTGCCTGTGTTGAATTTCACATGCTCATTCTACTTACAGTAAGTTCCATATTCCCACTGTAATTTTGCCTTTGCAGTTTTGGATTTTCTTTTCCTGCAGAACAACGCAATCAACTAAACATCCTGAAGCTTTAATCTAGTTGTAGGATAAACACCATTCATACTCTAGAAGATCCTCAGTTCTTCCCCACTAGTGTGTTGATTGCCATCCAACCGTTGCCTGTCAGTTCTCACTATATCATTTATCAGGTGGTGCTGTCTATCCATTTATTTGATTTGGTACAATACTGGCGTGTTTTGCCATTGACTTCTCCAGCCCATATGAAATGGCCTTCTCAGTCTGACTAAAGTAATTATTTACTTGCAGTATCTTTCGACATGCCTGCTTGCCTTACCTAGACAGTTGACTCACTGGTATTGTTTGAGTCTCTAGAGAGCCAGGTACAAAAGCAAATGGTCTGGAGAAAAATAAATAAACATTTCATAGTTTGATAATGGTGAAATTTGGGGGAAGGTTTACTACCGAATCTGTTAGGATCAAAGCTATTCCCTGGGAAGGGGCATCTAATTTGCAAATGCTCAGTCATTTCGATTCTATACAAATTAAATTGGGCTAGAGGAAAGGTTTGGAGAATAAACCAGCTCAGCTGGTTTCAAAACATCCTATTAACAATCTTAATATGGCAAAGAACTTAAAGAACCCAGCCTTTCTAAAGCCTCGCAAAGTTGCAGTACACAGTAAAGCAAAGTAGGATTGTCCTTGAATAAGGAGGATAAATCCCCAGATTTTAACAGGCAACTACTTGCAGTGACTTTATATAAAAACTTGGCCTGTTCGCTGAGCTACGTCCTTCTCATCTGCTTGTTAATTCTAAGCTTATTTTAAGCAACACAAACTACAGAACAGGCTGGGGTTTGCCTTGAAAACTTACCTATAAACAAAGATGATGCAGCAACAACCCATGAGGGTGGAGAACAGGAATTTTGCTAAACTCAGCCAAAACAGTTATCAGCAGGCCACACACATACACCTCTTTCTTAAATCCGGTTTCTCTTCCTCTTCACTCCAGAACAACATAATTTTAAAATTCAGGTTGCAATTGTGGGGTCCTTGATGCTCTCTGAGCATGATGAGGGGTTTTTTTTGCTGATGTTTCATTATCCAATTTTGTGGTGTCGTGTAATTGGGGAATGAAGCATCGGCAAGAAAGCTACCAAGCTCAGAGAGCACTAAGGTACACACAGTTCAACTCTAAGCTGCAAATATCCTCTTCTACTGGTATCAGGCTGCAAACCTGTTTAATTTAATTTAATTTATTAAATTTGTAGGCTGCCCAATCCCGCGGGACTCCGGGTGGCTCACAACATGAATTAAAAACAATACATAACAAGTATAAAACAATTTAAAATCCCATTAAAATTAAAATCCCCTGATAAGGGAGAATTACATAGTTGAGAAAATATTCCTGAAATAGTGAAAGATGGTGGGGTGTCAAAGGAGAGATTTGGTGCATTTGGTGTGGCAGGAATGAAGTTAGTTCCTAATAACTTTCTTGTTATTACTTCCAAATTTTGGTGGCATTGACACACACTGCACTGCCTCACGATAACTGTTCCTAGTTATCTGAAATGAAATCCTACTATTTCAATGGTTCTCAACCTGTGGTCTGCGGTTCCCTTGAGGGCCCACAATGTCATCACACGGGGTCCATGAAGGCTTGAAAAAATATGATTTAAATCTTGAGTTAAGTCTTGGGGTCCGTGCCATGGTCCATAGCCATTACAGTATTATGTATTTAAAGAGGGTCCATGGTGAAGAAAAGGTTGAGAACCACTGTCCTATTTGAAGTCGCCGGAGCTATTGTCTGAATGGCTTTGTAGTGTCTACCTGTGCCAAGGAAGTGCAACAGTCATGTAACTGACAGGTGCACCAGCCTTTAAAGCCAGGAGCCACACTGCTAAAGGACAGAGCCATATCAAAATGATTAAAAAATAGGAGCAAGGCAAGTATGTAATTAGCGGTAAATGGAGAGAATGACATGATAATATATAGAACTGAGACCAGAGATATTTCTGTTGGGAATTATACTCGAAACATATAGTAAAGAAGATATATACTTAATGGTCCACATACTTACAGCAGCAAGGATTGTATTTGTACAACAATGGAAAGGACCTAAGATACCACTGAAGAGGAAGTGATTAAAAAAAATTTCGAGTGTGCAGAAATGAATAGGCTGACATTAGCGATTAAAGAAAAAGAAGAAACAGACTATTATAAAACTTGGAAAATATTTTATGATTGGTTAGAAAGAAGATTGGAAGAAAAACAATAGAACAACATGTTTAAATAACTGGATTATAGCCATGGTTATACGTATATTCTTTATTGATAATGCATTATATGCTAAGGCTAAATATAGACTTTAAATATGCATGAAATTAAGAATACTGTTAGTTACGTTAAATTACACACACTATCTTGTAACCCGTACAACAGGCAACCAAATGTGAGATATCGATGACTATTATTTTTACAAAAAAATAAAAACTTATACCAAAAAAAAGAAAAGATTAAAAAATAGGAGCAAGGCAAGTATCTCATTACCGGTAAATGAAGTATTGTTCCATAGGAGTGCTGCTCCAGAGGAAAAGAGGATAGGAAGAGGTGGCAAGAAGATTTTGCAACTGGGGATAGGGTGAGAAAGAATAGCATCAGGTCTTTGTTATGGGCGAGCTAGTGCAGAACAATGCCAGCAGTAGGCGAGGGAAAGGAAGATGTGGAAAGGACAATAGAAAAGAATGTTATGAGGCGGTGCAGGATGTGTCGATGCCACCAAAATTTGGAAGTAATAACAAGAAAGTTATTAGGAACCAATTTCATTCCTGCCACACCAAATCTACCAAATCTCTCCTTTGACACTCCACCATCTTTCACTATTTCAGGAATACTTTCTCAAATATATAATTCTCCCTTATCAAATTCTCCCTTACCAAAAGGTTAGAACTTAACCAAAACCTTCTGCAAAGTTCTACAGATAGGAATTGGAGCTTCTGCAATTTCACCATATTATGCTGACGCATCTTGCTTTGTTCTTCCTTGCTTGCAGTTCTGACTCCTATCTCAAACCTCACATGTGAATGGGTTGAACAGAAAGACAAGAAGACTCGGTGACCTAGTGTGCTCATGTTTATTGGTTGATTTGCTTACTTCAGATTAATGCTACTTACTACAACTCCACAAAATAACAGGATTTATCTGCAATATAGAATGTGCTGCTTCAAGAAAAATGTATGTAAAACTGGATGCTTGTAAAGTTAATGCCAAAAAAAGAAATAAGGCCTCTCACACCTTTACTAAAATGTATGTTTATTTGTTATAATCTTATTTCTGCTCTGCATCTTTTAACAACATAAAAGTTTCCCAAAAGAAAGTGCTCAGGTACAGCATTAATGAGAAAGCCAGATGCTGACTATGGAGCACATCACAAATTAGTCATTGAAAGTTCCAAGCTAAACTAAAGAAGAAGAAAGACAACAAGTTCCTACTACTGTATATGATATTCAGCATATGCTCACTATTTTCTAGAAGAACTTTAGGAATCACTTTAAAGTCCTGGATCTGATTGATGGGAACCAGAGGAACTATGGAATGAACCTAAGGATGTTATTACGGATTGATGTGAAAAGAGACTGCCCAAGATGAAGAAACAGAAGAAAATCAACTGGAGAATAAACCATGGAAATTGCCAAGAAGAGTAGAAAAGTCAAAGCCAATACAGACAAAAATCTCAGATAAGAAATCCACAAAGGGATTCAGAGAGCTATTAGAAGAGACAGAAGCCATTGTTGCAACAATATCTAAAAAGATACTGAAGTTGGAAACAGACATGGGGGAAAAAAGAAAGTCTGATGTCGCAAGTTTGATCTAGAGAATAAAAATTGCTCAAAGAAATTGTGCAAGATTGGCAGATGTGGAGAGACCTAGCGTCTAGAATCACCAAGAGTTGGATTCAACTGAAAAGACATCATCATCATCATCAACATCAAAGGTCAGTGTAATCATTGTAATCATTTCAACAGAGATCAAAACAAGATGAGAGGAATATATTGCGGGACTGCAATATATTGCGGGACATCCAAGATACCTTAGCAGATATTCCCTACTTACAAGAACCTCTAGTACAAGATGGTTTTGGAAGAGTGTGGTACATTATTGCTAATAGACCCTGGATAACTGAGAAAGTCAAAGAATACCAGAAAGAAATCAGCATGTGTTTCACTGATTATAAAAAGGCCATCAATTTTGTCCATCACATCAAGTTGTAGAATGTGCTTATTAAAAATAGGGATCCCAGAACGCCTCATAGTTCTCATGGAAAATCTATATACAAGTCAGGTCGCCACAGTTACAGGCAGGATATGGCAGGACAGACTAGCCCTGGGTTGGCAAACAAATGAGACAGAGTACTCTCATCTTATTTATTCAACCTACTGTATATGCAAGATTTATATTAAGAGAAGATGGATTGGAGGAAGAATGACATAATTTTAACACTGTAGGAAGAAACAGTAATCAGCACTGTGCTGATGACACTATTTGATAGTTGAAAATATAGATGTTCTGCAAACTCTAGTAATTAAACTCAAGGACCACAGTGAAAATATGGAACTAAGATTAAATATATAGAAGATCAGACTAATAACAACATGTACAACTGCCAAACTTAGAATTGTTATGAAGATACAGAAGTGGTGAATAGCTTATGCTTTTTTAGGATCAACCATCAACCATTTAAAAAATGAGCAGTCAAGAAATACACTACAAACTAGCATTTGGTAGTGCATTCATGAAGACCTTGTAAAAGATATTTAGATGTTGTGATATGTCTATACCTACAAAGATCAAAATACAGCAAGCAATGGTATTTCCTATGATACTTTATGATGTTAGACTTTGAAGAAGTAGTAGTATTGAGGCTCTTGAACTTTGGTGCTGGACAAAATTCCTGAGAATCTTCATAAATGGGTCATTGAATAAATCAACCCATAATTCTTACTCGAGGCACAAATGACTCACTTCAAATTTAGTTTACATTGGGCTTCATACATCAAATGAAGATTAAGGTCTCCTTAAAAGTCTGTAATGTGAGGAAAGTTGGAAAAGAGGAGTAGAGAATGACTAATGACTAGGTAGACTCAGTTACAATGACAATGGGTACCCTTATTGGAAGATCTGAAAAACCAGGTTAGGGACAAGTCTTCAGGGAGAAATCTATGTATGTGGTTGCTCATTTGATAGCATATAATCAATCGATTCTTATCTGACTGGATCTTTTCCTGAGAACCAAAAAAGCTTCCTTACAAGCATAGTAAACCATTAGAACTTTCTAATGACAGAAAATATCCAGTACATCCATTAATATAGTTAATGATTTGTAAGGAAATAGAACAAGTCACGAATTTGTTATACCAGGTAATATTGGAGAAAAAGAGTTCTCAGCTTAGGCAGAGAGAAATAGAAATATTGACTTTTTTGCATAAGGACAGATCTGTTTTATTTCATTCTGGGCTGATTTTCCAATGACATATAACGCCCTTATGTATAAAATACCTTCACCCTTCTTTAAAAAAAAACATACTTGCGCTTTGTCATTAGCAATCATACTTTATCCTCCCCTTAATTGATCTGCTACCGTATCAGATATCACACACACACACACATGCACAGTTTTTATGTTCATTTAATTTAAATAGTTTGTTTTAAACTAATTGATAGCAGATTAATAGGAAGAAAATGTGAAGTATAATTTATTTAGAATGTTATATGACATCTTGGAAACAGACATACTGTATACATTCTTGGAAACAGATATATATGTAGTTTTATTTCATATTTAATGAACTCCAGACGCTAGTGATATTCTCCCCAAAGGAAAGAAAAAACCTATTAGAGTTTAACTTTTTTTTTAATGTGTTTTCAAACCTCTTTTTAATTGTTCAGCATAAACCTGTCTTAGAATTATATTACCTTCAAGACCTCCTTGCTGGCTTTCATTAGCCCGGATTATATCTGGTATGTTAAATTAGAAAAGCTGGGCCTGCAAGATGGAAGATTTTGCAAAAATAAAATAAATGGTTTGCTACAAGAGGAGCTCTTCTCTTGCTCTTCTCCATGACATAGTAAATGTATATTGGAGATGCTTCAGCAAACACATCTGATGACCTAAATGAATAACATTATGTTCAATTCACCAAGAGCTTCCTCTCGTTATTTCCTACTCCAGTGGCACTTTTCAGGAAAAATTATCTTGTCCAGCCCATCGGAAGTGTATCATGCTGAAGTGAAGTTAGCAGCTGAAGCCTGGTCTACTTCCATTGGTTCATCCAAAGCTGCTCTGGGCATATGTTGCTGGTTCTGGCTACCGAAATCCCAAGTGCAGTGGTGAAGGTGTTGGCCTAGAAACCAGGAAACGGTGAATGCTAGTACGGTTTTAGGCACGAAAGTCAGGTAGTTGATCTTGATTTATTTATTTATTTTTATTAGATTTATACCCCACCTCATTTTCCCAGTCAGGAGAACTCGAGGCGGCTAACAACAATTAAAATATAATATCAGTCACTCTCCCCAATGGGGGGATGTTGTTGTGGGCGAAATAAGAAAAGGGAGTAATGTTATGTATCTTTGCCACCTTGAGATATGTATAAAAATAATAAAGGGAGAATAAACATCTAATAAATAAATAAATTTCCTTTATGATGTGGATGAGCCAGGACATTCCTCCACTGCCCAAAAGTTGTCTCTCCCATTCACATTGCCCATCCAGAAGCAACATCAGAAGTAGGCAGAGAAGGAAAGGAAGCACTTCTGTCACCATCCCAAAACATTACCTTGCTCCAATGGAGTGGTGGCTGAAGAAATGCTTTTCCCAGAGGAAAAGGAAACAGCTCTTTAATTGGCCTATGGGGCCCGCCTTGGTTGCTGTCTGTATTGCAGCCTATCCCCACCCCTCCAACTTAGACACTGCAGCATTTACTCTATGTGGGGTCTTTTACACACATTCTAGAGATTCCTAAGCTGCAGGGGAGAAATATACTGCAGGCAGAACCAGTTCTTCAGCTGGCACCCCAACAAGGAGGCTGCCCATGGCTTGTCCTTGGGGGTGCTGACTGAAGAGCCAATTGTCATTGTTCCCTTCCTCTGTGACTACCGCACGGGGGGAAAGCAGTTCTTTGGGCCAACTCTCTTGTATTTAAGCTCCCTCACAAATTACATCGCTCAGGGATAGGTTTCATTTCACAGATATCTATTAGGTAGAATAAGGGCTGAGGATTTTTAGGACAGCAGCAAAATGTCAGCATCCACCAATCCCTAGGAGGTAGGATGACAAATTATTTATTGGAGAAGGAGAAGGAGAAGGAGAAGGAGAAGGAGAAGGAGAAGGAGAAGGAGAAGGAGAAGGAATATTATCTCACATTTATACTGAAAGCAGATGATGGTTTGAATGAGACCATTGGTGGTCAAGAAGAGGTTGCTCTTATGCTCTTCTTCTTCTATGTCCTGAAGTCAGATCTGGTTTATTGTTTATTTCTCTGGCTTTTTGACAGATATCAGAGATTTTTTTTCCTCAGGATTCTTGATTTTTCTGCAGAGGAATGTAAAATTGGCTAAATACAAATTGGTAAATTCAGATGGTTTCGCTTGCAAAGGCAAGATTGCATTATTTTCACCATCTTTTCACCATTTTCTTTGTTTCTGAACCTTATTTATTTATTTAAATTTGTAGGCCGCCCGATCCCATGGGACTCTGGGCGGCTCCCAACATAGATAAAAACAATACATAAATAAGATATAAAACACTTAAAATTCCCCTAAAATTACAAAATTTTCGGTGGATCAATTTAATCCGGCCTGCTGGAAGAGCCAGGTCTTTAAAGCTCAGTGGAAGGTCCGTAGGTCGGGGACACTCCGGAGCTTCGGAGGCAGATCGTTCCAGAGGGCTGGGGCCGCTGCACAAAAGGCCCTCCTCCATGAAGTTGCCAGATGACACTGCCTGGCCGATGGTATTTGGAGGAGGCCTACGGGGTGCTGGGAAGCAGCTCTTTACCCTTCAGGGACATAAGATCCCTTTCTTGACAACTGATTTCTCTCATTATGAATCCCCTATTTCTCCCTCCCCTCCACTCCCACCACCTCTTCTTACCTAGCAATTGAACATTTATACTGTTTAGCAAAGCCACATCAGGATCTGGCGTTTGAAGCAGGTGATGAATGAAGACTGAAAGTATTTTCTGGGCCCAGGGATAATATGTTTCTTACCTCCAGCGGTGCTCATGAGTACGGCAATTCTGGCTTCGGTTAGTGTCTTATTTTCCTAAGCCAAAGTAAGCTATAGAGGTTCAAGGAAGGAAGTTGTTCCTGGCTTCCAAACATTTGTATTTTATCAGACTGAAAACTTTGGTGGAGCTATTTTACCTGCTGTACTTCCAGTATCTCAGGAATTCTGAAATATTTTCACACTAATTTCATGAACCTTTGATCTTCATCTCCCCTCTTCCCTCCAGTAGTTTCATCTATCCGGGCCTAGTAATCAGGCTTAACTAGTTAAAGCAGTCTTCCAGCCCCCACTACTACTCCCCACCACCTCAATCATTCATCAGGCAGACTGAATTCACTGACAGCAAGGCTATAAGCAAACCTCTGTTTGAAATACTCTGCTTCACCTCTAATATGCAATTACAGATTCATGAACTGGCCTTACTATGATGCAATCAGAAGCTCTTCTCTTCGGGCCTCAGGTTTATCGAACACTTCTCAACACTGAGAAACCAACTCACACCCCCTTCCTGGAATTGAAGACTGTTAGAGGTGAAATGGAAGGTCGTTGCCATTGCTTTGCGATGAAGTTAAAGATGTGACACATATTGTACAGTGGTGGTATTCAATTTTTTTTACTACCCGTTCTGTGGGCGTGGGTATGGCTATGCTTTTGGCCAATCAGAGGTGGGTATGGCTATGCTTTTGGCCAATCAGAGGTGGTATTTGCCAGTGTTGGCCAATCAGAGGTGGTATTTGCCAGTTCTCTGAATCAATCAAAATT
>JANHGC010001300.1:56430-66849 GCA_027560395.1 Boaedon fuliginosus | reverse complement strand
CCCTGTCTTACTGTCTATTTAATTGTATATACTTCTTGTTTATGTTTATGTTTACATTTCTACCTGTTATCTTGTTCGTGTTGACAAATAAATAAATAAATGTCCCTTCAGTATAAGAAAGTGGAAATGCTGTGGGGGTAAAAGTGCTCTAGGCAGAATTTTTCTCCCTGCCCCCTTCTTAATAGAAATGAAGGAGAAAGGATGATAGAGATTTATAATGACATCATAGTTAAAACAAATGGCCTTGTCTTGAAAGCCAGAGTCCCAAAGGTGCTTTTTCAGGAGGCAACTGGACTTCCTTGTTTTTTCTTTTGAAGACATTTCGCTTCTCATGCAAGAAGTTTCTTTAGCACTGACTGGATGGTGGGGAATGGAAGAATTTATATTCGTTGCAGACAGCTGATCATTTGCATCCTTTTAGAGAGCCGTTGAAGCACTTTGAGGTTTATTTGCATCCTCAGGGTCACCTGAGTAGTGCTCCTGTTTCCTGTTCCACTACTTCACTACTCAGGTGACCCTGATGACACAGATAAACCTCCAGGTGGCCTCAATGACCCACTAAGAGAATGCAAGTGACCAGCTGTCTGCAAGGAATATAAATCCTTCCATTCCCCACCATCTTGTCAGAGCTGAAGAAGCTTCTTGGATGAGAAGCAAAAGGTCTTCAAAAGAAAAAAAACAAGAAAGTCCATTTGCCTCCTGAAAAAGCACTTTTGGGACAACCATGACCTGGATGACTGAGAATCTCTACAGATGTTTAAAGGCCAGAGCTTATGGCAAGCCTCCTGCGTCTGGCAGGGAGACCCGGGTTCAGATCTTTCACTGGACTATAACACTTTGTGGGTAATCATGGTTCAGCTTTTACTTCTCAACTTACTATAATTCATTGGGATACCATGAGGCCAAAGCAGTATGTAGCACTTAAAGATAAAGCAATAAACATGCATATCTTTTACTGATATCTCTTCTTGGACCTTTATGGAATCAAGCTATATAAACCCTTGAGCAGAGCCCCTTTCTAGCATTCAGAAACGTAGACGGCGATGGGAAATACAGTTTTTGGTACTGGTCTTCCATACGGATAATCCTCAACCTACGACCACAATTGAGCTCCACATTTCTGTCACTGACAGTTGTTAACTTGAACTTTGCCTCATGTCATGACTTTACTTGCCACCGTTGTTAAATGAACCACTGCATTGTTCAGTAAGTAACATGGTTGTTGAGTGCATCTGGCTTCTCCACTCATTTCACTCCACTCATTTCACAGGTCACAAAAGGAGATACCATGACCTCCCAGGAGACGGCAACCATCATAAGTACTGTACATGCCTTTTGTCAAGCATCTGAATTTTGATCATGTGACTGTGGGGACGCTGCAATGGTCATAAGTGTAAAAAAAAACCTTACGTCGTAAGTCTTTTTTTTCCACCGTCATTGTAACTTTGAACAGTCACTAAATGAATGGTTGTAAGTTAAGGGCTGCCCATATGTTATCTCATTACATTAATGCTGTTGTTGAAAAGATTGGCAGAGGAAATATAATAGCTTGAAAAGCCAAATATCTTGCCAATCGGGATTCATGGTAGCTAAATATCCCTTTAAATGCCATTAACCCTTTACCTTAGACTACCTCACCTGCGGTTTGAGGACTATGGATGTTCCCTTGGTTTATCTTCAAATGGAGCCCAACCCTGTAGACTCATCCGAGCTGACTACGCCTGGCGCCAGCAAGCAAGAGAGTTTGGGGTATGGAGCTTAGCCAGCCTGGCTCTTCCACAGATGATAGTTAGTGCTTTCTAAAACCTGGTAGTTATTACAATTAAGAAACATTACTGGGGAGCGTCTCCCTTGCTTAAGCGTATTGGGATTAGAGTAAGTGAGAGCTGAACCCCTTGCAACGAAGAAGCTACTTTATATACGCTGTTATTATTTTTGATAAATGATGCAGGAATTTGGGGGTGGGGAGAAAAGAGCTGGCAAACACTATTAACTGATGTAGAAAGTTCTGGGTGAAAAGTGAGAATCTGAAGCCTACCCATTTAACTCTTTGTGGGCTGGCAAAGATAGTTAGCGATTGTTTATCCTCTTCCTCCCCAGCCGCGTAGAGGCATTCAGCGGGTGGATCCCACTTGGCTGTTCCCCACTGAGCAACTTTAGCCCACACCCTTCCACAGAGCCTATTTCCAAGTTCCAGAACCAACGTTCTCCCTAGGCCTCTCTGTTATTGTAAAATTATTCCTCATACCAATGCACATCGACGAATTGCAGTCATTTCACTGCCAAGTCTAATATCTGCTTGGAGAGAATGAGTTCAAGAATGCGCAAGTCATATTCCTTAACACAGAATCATAGGGAAGTTCTTTCTACTTAGATGATGTTATGGAAGCTAAAAATGATGTTCGGATCCCAATGTAATCAGAAGTGGTTGCAACAATAGAGATCAAGTTCTAATTGCATGTGTGACTCTGTGTATGTGTGTGTGTGTGTGTGTGTGTGTTAAGAGCTAAAATTGCACCACATATTAGGTAAATAAATGCCTGGTAATTGTTCTGCAGATAAAATAATGCAATGTTTCAGGAAGCCAAATATGTAGAGATTTATTTTAATTTCGTTTTTAATTCACGTAGTGCCTTTCTATGTGCCCATGCACTGCTGCAAGTGGTTCCCAGCAAAGGTACAATACACCAGGTGTGTTAACTGAATATCACCACTGCAAAACTCATGTGACTATGAAAGGCTTTATTTCTCTGAATAGATTGCCTGCAGCATGTTCATAAGGCTGTTTGATACAGAGCAGAATAAGTGAGTTGGAAGAGGCCTTGGAGATCTTCTAGTCCAACCCCGCTCCTCAAGCAGAAGGTCCAGACAAATGGCTGTCCAATCTCTTCTTAAAAACTTCAAGTGATGGAGCACCCACAACTTCTGGAAGGAAGCCTTTCCACTGATTAATTGTTCTAATTCACAGGAAATTTTTGCTTAGTTCTAGATTGGTTGTCTCCTTGATTAGTTTCCAACATTCTTCTTGTCCTGCCTTCAGGTATTTTGGAGAAGAAGTTGACCCCTCTTCTTTGTGGCACCCCCTCAAATATTGGAAGACTGTCACCATGTCACCCCTAATCCTTTTTATTAAATTAGACATAACCAATTCCTTCAACTGTTTTTCATATGTTTTAGTCTCCAACCTTCGTTGCTCTTCTCTGAACTTTCTAGAGTCTCAACATATCGTAACATTATACAATATGTCTAATCTTGTAGTTTGATTGTGTCACGATAATTTCACTGCCAGCTGACAGGGAGGGAGTGAAAGAGATCATCAAGGTTTTCCAGGGTTTCTAAGAACACATTTATTTGAGGTGGGAATGGAAGGTTTCGGGTATATGTATTTATTTCATGCAGGATAAACCTGAAGGACAACATCAGTGAGAATGACTTTTCAAATAGCGAATGCTAAAAGAAGCCTAAGCAAAACTTTATTGAAACTTTCATAGTTTTGGAATTAAACTGCCATACTCTTTTTAAAGCTTTGTAATCAGATCATGAAGACAGTTAATCCCATTTTGGACTTTTTTTTTTAAAAAAAAAAAGACTCAACTTTCTGTTTGCATCAAAAAAGCAGGGGGGGGGAGGTGAAATGTGGAAGGAAAAAAGCATGTCTTACAAACAGAGACCCAGAGATGCATGCACACATGCACAGACACACATATATAACCTTTTTTGGGATTGAATTAGTGTTTCCAGATATAGTTCCTTGGGAGATCCATCAACAAAATGTATACAGCTTACAAGGGACACTGGAAACCTAGACAGAAAAAGACTTGTATGTAGTGGGGATTAGAAATTAAAACTAAAAGGAAATCTGAACATATGAGAGAAGGAACTTTAATATAATGTGAATAAGCTTGCCTTATAATAACCAGAATGGATCTGTACTTCCAGGAGGGGGCATAATGTTGTGCAAATGGAAAAATTCCCCCATCAACTGGCCCATCATATCAACTCCAATAATAAAAGGTTTCTGTTAATAGAAGAATCCTTTATATTGTTTAAATGATCATTTTTGGTGAAGTAGATAAACCTGAGCAATAAGGAATCACCGGGACCAATGATTTGACCACATCAGACAACTTCCCCTTGTTTGTTTTATACTAGTAAAGATACAAGAACTATCATGAAACTCTCATGCATTTCTAGAGATTGCAAGGCAGCAGCTAAACAGCAAGTAAGCAATTCTACATTAAGCCAATAATCGTCTTGCTCTGAAAAATCAACCTGCTTACCAATTAAAACAAATTCAAATATTCCAGCCGAGTTGATATGTAACGTATATCTCAGCTTTTCTCTTTAAGTATTTTTAATTGCATTTTTGTTAAGCATGCCAGTCTGGTACGCATAATCGTGGTCAAGAATATAATATGATACATAAAAATTCTAGGTAACTTTTTAATATCCTTCATAATTAGTTTCTTCTTGACTAAGTAAACAGTGGTCTGAACTGGTCTTATATCTAATATCAAATAATTGCTAAAAAAATCTTTGTAAAATTGTGGAACAATTACCCTTTATGGCATGCCAATCCACCACTCCATATTTACCAAGGAGTAGAACATTTTTACATTGTTACATATTTACCAAGGAGCAAAAACTTAAATACTTTGGCCACCTCATGAGAAGGAAGGAGTCACTGGAGAAGAGCTTAATGCTGGGAGCAATTGAGGGCAAAAGAAGGAGGGGACGACAGAGAATGAGGTGGCTGGATGGAGTCACTGAAGCAGTCGGTGCGAGCTTAAATGGACTCCGGGGGGTGGTAAAGGACAGGAAGGCCTGGAGGAACTTTGTCCATGGGGTCGCGATGGGTCCAACATGACTTCACAACTAACAACAAGAAGAAGAACATTTCTATGGAGAGAAAGAGATTAGTGTGCAAGCTGCAGAGCTTATTTGACCTTGGTTGATCTTGGAAAGTTAAATTAGACAGGTTAGTATGTAAGTGGGTTAAAGTGATCTCAGTAAACTAGACTGGGAAGTGTATACATATCTCAGAAGAATGCTATGGCTAACGGTTACATACTGTTATCAAGAAAGAATTGTGAACATGTAGTTACAAGGGAAATTACTTTTTTAATAGCTGCAATTTCACAAAATGGCTACTGGAGGATGTTGGTTTTATTATTTATTATGAACCATGGTGGCACAGTGGTTAGAGTGTAGTTCTGCAGGCTGCTTCTGCTGACTGCCGGCTGCCTGCAATTTGGCAGTTCGAATTTCACCAGGCTCAAGGTTGACTCAGCCTTCCATCCTTTCAAGGTGGGTAAAATGAGGGTCCAGATTGTTGGGGGTACTATGCTGACTCTGTAAATCACTTAGAGAGGGCTGTAAAAGCACTGTAAAGTGGTCTATAAGTTTAAGTGCTATTGCTATTATGAGGATTCTGCTTACCTTGTGCTTCCAAAGAGATGGTATCACCAATAAATAAGAACTTTCTCTTTTCCAGAGTACACCTCCAGAGTAAACACTGTCAAAAATCATGCTTTGGGAAGGATTGCTGAAGATTTATGCTAAGTACTTCCACGAGTATTGGGAATATTGGTTGTGTCTTGTTCAGTTCTTACACTCTCTTCCCTTTGAGGCCGGCAGAAGCATCTAGCTGCACACCTGCAGTTGTTGAACTGGGCATTGTTAAGCTGTCAAAACAAATAGTGTAGCAGAACATATGTTCCATTGGCATCTGCAAATCATCAGTGTCAGGGACCACACCAAAGGCTGAGAAATCCCTGGAGCTGGCCTGAAGCTCCTCCAGCAGATGGACTTTATGAGTCCCAGAGGGGAAATAATGAGAAGAATATCTACAAGTCCCTGTAAAATATGCACCAGATGATGCTAGAAGGAACAAAAAATAGCCAGAGGAAGAAAACTTTAGGGAGACACTGCTAAATAATCTATGGAACAAAATATGCTTTGTGTGAAAGGTTCAGCAACCTACAATTCAGCTTCATTAACCTCACTCTCCTTGTCCTTTTCTTGTGACTTTTCTTGTGACTTACTGAGAAGGTTCTATAGTATTAATTCTCAGCATTTAAACACCAATTTTATGGTTGGTGCCGTGTATGGTTGCAGTGTATAAGCAACATTGGGCATAGGTTAGTTTTAGCTACTAGTGAAGTTAATCAGAAGATTGTCAATCTTCTCAGCCACCCACCTCTTGAATGTCTCCTTGTGGTAGTCCTTTAAATTCTAGAAACAATAAGTGTGCTAGTTGTTTGATTATTACTTTCTGTATAAATTGGATGCTATCACAATAAGAACTTAATTTATCCTCATGTTTGGCTGGATGAACCTTGGGTCGCACCTTAACTGCTCACTTGTCTCCATCATCTCTTAGTGTGTTTAGAGTAGGATTAGGTATAAGGGAATTGTGGATATTTACTGGGGCCAAACTGCACTGCGGGAAGAAGAAATTTGCCATGTCTCCATATTCTCAAATTTGGCATGCAAATACTTCTCATGCATACTAAAATTTCATTAGTTTATGTGAACGAGAGTTCACTTCCTCAATTTCATGACATATCATGACTCTGATTAAGTAGATTTGACCCATAAAAACATATGCTATAACAACCATCAACAATAGACAACTACATTTTGGATCAGTTGCAGTTTCTGAGTAGCAAAGGGGCAGATTTGCTGAACAGTTAATATCTGCATGTCTCAAAACCATAGACACAAAGTGTGTCCTGCACTTCCAAGCTTATTTATTAAGAAAAAAGTATCAATATACTTCCTAACAACATAGAGAAGTGGAAGTAGAGGTCCCATATTTGTTTCTTTCCCTTTCCAGCTGTGACAGTGTGATCCATGGCTTGTTTTTCACTACCACCGCACTACCACAATCACCCTCATGTTTCTATATTTGATATGCAATGCAAAATTAGTTCCCCTTGACCAGGGAAATAAACAAATAAATAAAAATAAATAAATCAATTATTTTTCGGTCACCAACAGCATGCAAGGGCTGCCACATCCATCCAATTCTGTAAGTGGGACTTCACTGTGAGGATTCGGGGAGGTGGGGAAAGAGAGAGGAAAAAGCAAACAGTTTTCAACACCAAAGGGATATTTATAAGTCTCTGTTAAGCAAGTTTTTACAGATACAGCTTGCGAGAACATGTCCATGTGGATGTGTTACTGCTAGCTTATGGCAAGGAAGGGCTTTGCGAAAAGATCTCCAATCCAAAAGTCACTGTTATGATTTACGATCTGTGGTCTCCAGGCAGAGATGTATGATATTACTGACTGTCAGAGCTGCATAAAATGTCACAGGATAGTTCAAATGGAACTTCCGTTGACAAGGAATGCAAGAGCAAGCATCATCAGCAACCTGTACGCAAGATCAAATATCCTTTAAATAATACACTTCCCAAACCCCTGATATTAACATGCTTCCGATCTCAGGAAAGTGAAACCTTTCAATGATGTAATGCTATTGAATACTTACCAGACCGGAAGACCCAGCGCGAGCTCGCCGGCACTTCATAAAAGAACAAATTCATCAATATAATATTACCAGCCAAGGCAGGTAAAACTGTTATAGGTGCCTATTTTTAACTGTAAATCAGAGCATGCCACAAATTACAAGCTTCATCTGGTAGAACTATTATTATATTCCATTTTCTTCTGCAGTGAAATTCAAGGCAGTTTCTATTCAGACCTTAAATGCCTTCAAAGTCACTGCATCATGACCATTCAGACTTAAAAAGCAAAATGATACACGGTCCCAGAAAGAATTTTTAAAATCCTTCAAGCAAAGGTACAAACAAATCTATGTATTTTGTACGGTATATCTTTTTAAAAAGAACTATGAATGTTTGAAGCTCCATAATAGAATTACGTTTTCCTGCCCAGGGTAGGCTGTTTTTGCCCTTCCTGAGGTTCAAGGAAAGCTTCTGGAGCATGGGGAGGGCGAAAATACCCCCTTGCCGTGGTGCAGAAGGCCAACTAGGCCATGCCCACCATGGCCACACCCACCCAGCAACCGGGCAAACAATTGGTTGCTAAAATTTTTGAATCCCACCCGTGATATCCATGTACTTTTCTCTGCACCAAGAACTTTAATTTCATTTTAATTTCATTTTAATTTATTAGACTTATAGGCCACCCAATCCCTCGGGACTCCAGGCAGCTTACAACATCATATAAAAAACATTATATAAAATTTACAACAGTTTAAAACAATTTTAAAAAATCCCTGGGTCGATCAATTTAAGCCGGTCTGCCGGAAGAGCCAGGTCTTCAGAGCTCAACGGAAGGTTCGTAGATCTGGGATGCTCCGGAGCTCCGGTGGGAGATCATTCCAGAGGGCTGGGCCCACTTCAGAGAAGGCCTTCCTCTGTGGGGTCGCCAGCTGACACTGTCTGTCTGATGGTATCCAGAGGGGGCCCACTCTGTGTGACCTCACCAGGTGCTGGGAGGCAAATGGTGGCAGAAGGCGGTCTCGAAGGTAACCTGGTCTGATGTCATGCAGGGCTTTAAAGGTGATAACCAGCACTTTGAATTGAACCTGGAACTCTACTGGGAGCCAGTTCAAATTGCACAAGAGTGGTGTGGCGTGGGTGTATCATGGGACACTCATGACTTTATTATTATTATTATTTATTTATTGGATTTATACCCCACCTCTCTTCCCCAATCAATTCTCGCGCAGCTGTGTTCTGGACCAACTGTAGCTTCCGAATGGTCTTTTGATATGATTGATCAGCCTAGGGTCGAATGATTGGCAGCAGGATGAGCATGTTCTCCAACATTCTTTGACAGTAAACATAATAAATTCAACACAAATATAGTTTGTCATGAAAGTGACTGCCTGCAAAGGCTCCTGAATTGGGGCTGAAAGGCAAAAGCAGAAGCAGTATGTGCTGTCCCATAATTGGGTAGGCTAGGTTGCCCTGATAGACTAGTCCCACTTAATCTTTCCCTTGAGGTAGCTGACAAGCGAGGAGAGCCCATGGCTTGGTGGTTAATACATCTGCCTACTATGCAAGTAGCCCAGGTTCAAATCCCAGAAGGGTATGGCTAGCTGATGAGACCTAGATAGCTTGAAATAGATCTATACTAGTCTCCCTTTATTTCTTTGTCGGTAAACATAAATTCAACATGTTTTCCAACAGTTCATTTTTGCTCATGATGAGAAGTCAGCTATGTAGATTATATGTTTAGTAGTGGTCTCATATTAGACCCAGTTAGTCATGTGGATCTGCTGATTGTTCAGACTTCTCTCCAGAGGTGGTATTCAACCAGTTCCGACAGGTTCTGGAGAACCGGCAGCGAAAATTTTGATTGATTCAGAGAACCGGCAAATACCATCTCTGATTGGCTGACAGCAAAGCCACACCCACCAAGCCACAGCCACAGAACCAATAGAAAAAAAAATTGAATACCACCACTGCATCTCTCCCAAACAGAAGGTACAACTTCTTTTCATCTCAAAGATCTAGCTGCATTCAAAAGTGATACCTCTTGTCCAGGTTTTTCTAATTGTAGAGGCGAAATAAAATCATGACCTCACCACTGCTACTTTATTATTAACTCTTTAAAGCGGGTTCAAAGAAGGTCATCTTTCCAATTTTCCTAAAAATGAGGTGAACATGGGATGCAATTCAATAAATGTCTGGAATTATCTTTGGGGAAATTTTGTGGGAAATTGGCTCCTTTCTTTTTCTTTCACTATTAAGGCTATTGAACAGGCCCAGAGGGACAGGTACTTTATGCTTTCCAGCTATCAACTATTAGCAGGCACAGATTCCTTTCCTTATTCTCCGAAACTCTCATGTGAATAGAGACCAAAATGCATGAAAGAAGTCTTTAGCTCAATCATTTTGTGACAAATGAGGAAGTTCTCACCTCCCCTAGTTTGGAGCTCATGAAGGCAATCCATGAGGGGGAAACTGATATTTATGCAGTTGGGCTGGAGATGCGGGCAAGAAAGATGTTCCTAATAACCTTGAAGATAGGTTGGAGAAGGGTGTTTGGAGCTTGAACTGGAGAAAAAAGCATCTATTGAGAACAAGAAGTAAAGGCATGTCTTTTAATATATGTAAAAACAGCAGCAAAGTCAGGTGCAATACTTTTATTTTACTATATATTTTAAAGGAACAGTGGAAAAATTACCCCCAAAAAGAAAAATTGTGCAAAAAGAATTATGCTTTACTATCTTATTCTCTTTTGAACTATGGTGCTGGAGAAGACTTTTGCGAGTCCCTTGGACTGCAAGGCGATCAAATCCGTCAGTCCTAGAGGAGATCAACCCTGAGTGCTCTTTAGCAGGCCAGATCCTGAAGATGAAACGCAAATACTTTGGCCACCTCATGAGAAGGAAGGACTCACTGGAGAAGAGCCTAATGCTGAGAGCGATTGAGGGCAAAA
>JANHGC010001299.1:517160-554627 GCA_027560395.1 Boaedon fuliginosus | reverse complement strand
AAAGTCAAGTGAATTTCGTTCTGAATTTCTCCAAAATTCTATTAGGTTGTATGTTGGCAGTGGGGTAATATAGACATGATTTCTATATTCATGAGTCATGAAAGCTTTGAAAATATCTAGAAAACATCTCTTTCTTTACAATTATCTATATATATACAAATTTCACTCAAAGTCAGTTTTGAGTTAAGGAATAATCTGGCGAAACATCCAAATGTCAGTGTTCCAAAGTAACTTCCCCATATGCATTCAGCAAAGACAAAGTTTATGCAAGTATGAATTTATTAAGAAAAGTCATGTTGGCACATCTGGAAAACCTGAATCTGAAAGTTCCAGGTTTTCCCTCCGTAGCTGAAAATCCATAACCCATCCCTGTACCCATCAGTCCATCACATGGTCCAATTATTGATCTTCCCAACTGGAGACACGAGGGACAAGATGGCACAGCCTTGACTCAGAAGAAGAATGTTGTTATGTCTAACTTCTACCTCTCTCTATAATCCCCCACTCCCAATTTCCCTGGCAAAAGAATATGGCAGCTTCTAATAAAAATGGCTTCTAAAGCTGACACCAGGGAGAAATTAGGAGAAAACATAAGACTTATTGGGGTGGGTTAATTTCAGCAGAGAACCTGTGAGAAACGATATAATTTTGAAATAAGCTCCTTCTTCCCTGGTGTACCTTGGAGCAGTTGCTCCATGGGGTCCATCTGGTGGGCGGGGCCCCCACTTGGCCTGTTCCTCGATGAGATTTTGGAGGGAAAACCCTTTCTTGAAACCTCCTATTGGCTTGTAAATTTATTTATTTATTTATTCATTCATTCATTTATTCATTTATTTATTTATTTATTACATTTTTATGCCGCCCAACTCCCGAAGGACTCAGGGTGGCTTACAACAGAGATAGTAATAGCATTCAGATTTTTATGTACTGCTTATCAGAGCTTTACAACACTCCCCAAGCACTTACAGAGTCAGCTTATTGCCCCCAACAATCTGGGTCCTCATTTCACCTACCTTAGAAATGATGGACGGCTGAGTCAACCTTGAGCCTGGGGATTCGATCTGACAACCTGCTGAACAAGTCAGCAGACTGCAGTGCTGTATTTAACCACTGCGCCGAGGCTCTTACAGCCTCCTTACAAAGGTTTTTTCGTACACCCTGCACAGATAAAGCTGGATGGATGGATACTAATAATGTATTGTGGAGTAGAATGTGGGGATCAAACTTTAAACTACAACTTTCAGTGTAACTAAAGTGCTAAGCTATACAAGAATTTGACACAAAGAACACTAATTTAAAGGAGAAAATGATAGTAGGGCAAGCAAATAACATACAACTTCAAAGGTACTCATCCCCTCTTTACATGCCCTTGTCCAAAGGGAATTAAGAGTCCTTGCTCAGCAATAAAACACAGACACAAGGAATGCTGATTCAGGAAGCAGTGCTGAGAAGCAAGGACACCCAGGGAAATCTCAACCAAACATATTCAAAGATCCCTTTGTTAGCACAAGTAAACCATTGCATTCACCCCATTATCCTGACTTACTAAGTTTTAAACTCAATCAAATTGTTTGCTACACTAATTAAACGTATATCATAATTTGTGTCAGTCTATAAAGAGGGTGTTTATCCCCTCCCCTCTTTTGGCTTGTCTTTACCTCTAGAACCAATCAATAAACTATTTGTACTTCAATGAAATTGTGCTGATCTCTGGTTTATATGAACTCAAAAGTTCTCCTACAATTGTCAACATTAGGGTTTTCTACTTATTACAGCTGTGATAACTGGAACTTTGGAAAAATTGAAATGAAGACAAATTAATGCATCTGAACTGGGGGGCTGGATGCAATTATTAAGACTATTTTGAACCACAAGAATGAATAGTTCAATATAGGATGATAGTTCAATGTCAAATCTAATTGCTATCTGTACTGCACTGTACTTTAAGTGTTAATAACTAACATTTAAATTTTAGTTAATATTTCATCACCAATATGAATATTAATAAAATCCATTACTAATAGTACATGTATATATTAAATATAAAGGCAAAAGTCAATGGAGAAAGTCCAAGATGAGAAAGGAATCTTGAAGGAGATCACTTGTTAAATCAGGATGTTTTGATGTAGTAACCTCTACAACTTCAGTGGAATAAATTTGAGGTATTGAGCTTTGCACTTTAGTGTCAAGATTGTTTGCTATCAGGAAAGCAAATTATTATCTACTGGCTAACCATAGGCAATTCAAAAAGATCACAAAGTAGGGTATAAAATAATCCAAACCAACATTTAATTAACATTAAACACATTCATTTTACAAGGGTTGAAATTCATATTACAGAATGCAGTATTTAATGTATACAAAATAAAATTTGTTCTGTGTAATCAAAAATTTACAGGTAAAGAATTGTATTTGAACACAATATTTTACACAATATAGAATTCTGTACAGGATTATTTACAGGAAAGTAACATATAAAACTTACAATTTACACACATGCACATCTTTACACTTCTCCTCTCTCCCTCTGCCTCTCCCTTTCAAGCCAGTATGGCATATAATCAGTTTTAATTGATGAATTTTAATATTGACAAATTTTTGAAAAAAATGAGGTATTTTGTGGGTGCTGCCTCTTATATATTTCCATGCTGAAATAAAATCTTTGCCCTTCAAAATAAGGTTTCATTAGGATAGGAACGTGGATCAATTTAACTGGATTATCATTAATTTGAATCTTAATTAAGCTCTTAATTGAAGTATGAAATTAAATTGCAAATTGCACACTCCATTAAAAATAGTATTTTTGTGGATAGTTATAATTTATAATTTTATTTTGTTAACTTGTGGCAAATCAGCTTTAAAAGTGAAAGTTTGATATAAAAAACAATGTTGTATTATTAGTCTGTAAAATAATACAGCACTTTTAGCAGTGGAAACTCTTAATACTGGAGCTTTATTTGTAAAATAAACAATATACACTAGTTCCTCACAAATACTAACTAATAAACTATATATGAGGATTTGGAAAATATACCGCAAACTTTAAAATTCATATTCGCACTTAATGAAAGAGAAAAAAAGGAAAGTATATGCTCAACACTCCTTTTAAGTTTTCTCATGATTACTGGAGTCTTATTTTGTGCTAACACACACTCCTTTTATTTATGATCAACAAACCACAGTCAAGATTGTTCAACTCAGAACAATGACTCATATGTTAAGAACTGATCTTGTGTTAGCCCAAAGTTTTAATGAAAATAAGGGTTCTGAGGAAGAAGCAATACAATACTTCGTTTTATGCTATATTTTGCAAATGATCTTTAGCACCTGCAGTGGATAAAAGTCATAGAAAATTCACAGCAGCTCAGGAAGTTCAAGCCATACTACTTTCTTTTTCCTCTGTATTCCAAAATGTGCAGTAGAGTTTTACAACTGGTTTGTTGTATTTAACGTACCAATTATTAACATAATAAAAAACAGGGTCTTCCCATAAGATCAATGAGAATAAATGAAACATTGAAATTATGGGTAAAAAAGATATGGGACAAATTTATATTTGGACTTGGAAAGCAAGCACTCTTTTCTCACATGCACACAGGGCAAAGATGTGCATAGATTCCTTCATCTGTAGTAGCTATTAACTGCCAGTTGACATCTTGAATAGCTTCACTAACTGCTTGAATCTTTCTTCAACCTATGGAGAGAAAACATGAAATCGAAACCTTAAAACGATTTATAGAGTAGGTATTCTTTCCAGGGGATTCATAAGTATCTGAAGGCATTCCCCCCACCCCCTTTGTATGTACCTACCAACCAGCTAGGTGAATCAGTTGTAAGAATTCTGATTATTAAGGCAATTAGAAAAAAATGTCGCCAGACTCAGAAATGTCTACTTGCCTCATCAAAAATTTCTAAGTTATTTGTATGCCCTTACTGGTTCTTGCTTTAGCAGGATTTTATTTTGTTACAGAGAAAGAAAATTGTGACTAAAACATGTTTTTGTAATTTATTCTTTCTCCTTGACTGAAGAGTGAGATCTGTTCAAATGTAGACCCACAGCATTCAGAGCCAATTTCCACCAGCCATTCATCCTATTAATTAAGCCATTATTACATAACATAGTCCCGCTAAAATAGGTCAAGCGCACAACCCAAAATATTGGATATTTCCATTTGTTTTGAAGACTAGAATAAATACTTCTATTTTCTTCTTTTTTTTGGCAAACAGAAATAATAGCTGTTTCTTCAAGGATCTCTTCCCTAATTTCAGAATCCTAACATGAAATAAGTTAGCTTAACAGTTCTATCTCTGGCAGAGCACTGACTTTTGTTTAAACTGAAGTTGGTAGTCCTATTGCTTAATTAGAGAAGTTGAACAGTAAGCAGAATTTTTGCCTCTGTTTATAACCGCTTTTCTGGCTAATCTTAGCCAGAGTTTATCTTAATTTTTGAAAAGTTTTTCTTTTAGGTGAATATGGCATGCACTATTTATTCAGGGAAATACACAAATGGAATGAAACCAACTAAATACAGATTCTTATCCAAAGACGTACCTGAGCTGGAGTTTTCTTTAACTGCTCAGCAACAAAAGCGAAAGTTTTTCCGGAAGGTCCTTTTTTCTGACATTCCAATAGGATCACCCTGTCATCATTTCTATAACAAACATACAAAGTGAATTTTTAATCACCAAATACCTACTTATTTGACAATAAATCAATTACTATTATTTCATCCATGTTAAGGATTTAAAATAAAAACAAGAGATTAAAAAAAACTGATTCTGAAAAGAAAATCTGGTCATTTCACCCCGTAATGTATTCTCAAACCACTCAGAACAGTGATCACCATGAGGAATGTTGTTACTGCATTGCATAAATTAATAAAGCAAAATGACTGCTTATAAACTCAGGTTCCTTAATTTAAAAGAAAAGGATTAGATATTTGATGGAAAATCAAATTCAAAAATAGGCTTAGTGAAGAGTTAAGACAATGATCGCTCAGCAGAAACTGGCTCGTAGATTTGAATTTTAGGAATATCTGAGTTTATCATATACTCAATAGAAAAGCTATAACCAAGAAAGGAAAAACTATTTTCAATCACAATATTTACAAAAATACATATTTACAGATTATCTATTCTGTTATTATTCTATATCTGTCTTATGCCGGCAGGAGTATATGAGTTGGGCGGCTATATATTGTAAATGTGCTTAATAAATAAATAATGCCTAAGCAATCAATTTTTGCTCCTTTATTTCTCCAATGTCCCTGTGCCTATTCTGTTTCACTTTCTCTCTTCAAGTATTTTCCATTAACTATCCAACAATGTCCAGGCTACATAGATAAAATATTTCAATTCTTAAAGTGATCACTGCTAACTTCTTTTGCAATCAAGAGAACTGTCAGAAGTTTCTACCACCCATTGCAATAATTTGTAGGATCTGTTTAAGAAAGCAGCCACAGATATAGGTAATCCTTGACTTATGACCAGTCGCTTAGCAATTGTTCAAAGTTATGATGGACCCCAAAAATGTGACTTGTGGTCTGATTTTGAAGTTCTGATATCTGCCATCTCTCCACACAAACACCCCGCAGACACCTGACCACATTTGGGCACTTGTGCAACCGGCCCACATTTATGGGTGCTTGTGACTGCTATTTATGATGTTTTTGCTGGAAACTGACATTTACTTCCAATTTCCAGCAAAAATCACCCCATAGTGAACAATGGGTTCATTTCACAACCATGGTGTGTTTGCTTCACAATGCCATAACTGTAAAAAAGGTCATAAAATTGGATCTGGCCACGTGGTGACCCACTTCATGGCCATTACAGCTTATGACTGAAACTTGGGCTCAATTATGGTCATAAATCAAGGACTGAGCCCACCTTTTGGGAAAGTCATGCATGATTAAGACTGTTTATTTCCTCATGCATCTAAATTAATTTTGCAAAATCCTTTCTTGGAATGCCGTTGACTTTTCAGATGTAGAACCAATGGCTGGTACCAAAAGATTCACAAAGTCCTCTGCTGAAAGATCCATGCTTTGGTTTACCTGTTTTGTTGGGCAAAGGCTTTTTCATTTATTCATGTGGATGGTTTAAAAAAAAACCCTTCAGCATTCGTTTGCATTCAAGAGTATATTTTGAAGCAGGAACCATAAATGTTGCCAATCCTTTGATAATGACTTGTTTTACCATGCTCAATTACTGACATTTTCAGACAAAAACTAGCTACTATAGATACACACACAATGCCAGATACAAACTACAGAACCCTATTATTCAGATGAGGGGACAATTTTGTACCATCTGCTCAGAGTGGCTTCTAAATTCTCGTCTCAGCTTATGCTACGATTTTTATAGCAAATCATGGAAGGCTGCACACTTACTGGCCAGACATATCATGGAAGGCTGCACACTCTGCCAGAACAAAGATTAAAGAAGTTGAGCTTGCAGCTAATGTTAGCAAGGCACTAACTAAGAAATGCCATAATGTTTAATGAGAAATACAACAGGACTACATTCTTATGCAGCATTCCAAAATCCTTTAATTAGGAGTAAGCAGCTCTAATGCCCCTGATGTGGCGTGTTGGAAAACAAAGCATAATCTCAATCTATTGAACTTTTAATGTATTCAAAACTCTAGTCCATTTTCAGTATTCTTACCTTGTCCAAGAAATGACAACTTCTCCTTTCTTCTTAATGATATTTTTGGCACATAGATTTGATGGTGACATAGATGATGTTGAGGATAATAGATCTTTGTCTCTAGTTGATGCTGGCTTTGTATTAGATAATGAAACTACAGAAGTTCTCTCTTTAGCATTTTTGCTATTTTTGCCTGGTTTTTTTAAGTCCAATTCATCATTTTCCTTTCTTTGCTTTTTTGCACTAGATGGTTCTTCTATTTGCTTTTTCCTTTTTTTGCTTTCTTTGCTAAATTTAATTGGACCTTTTTGACCATCAATATTAAAGGTAGTATTTTTTTCAAAACTACTATCTCTTGTAGACATGTCTGGCCAGTTTACATTTTCTTCAGCTTCAGTCTTTGATATATCAGCTACTTCACAATGACTATCTGCTTTATGTTTCTCTTGATCTTTACAAAAACTTCTCACTGTATAATTTAAACCAGACTGTTCTATAGGATCTGTTGGATACAGTTTATTTTCCATAGGAATCACATCAGTCAAGGCAGTATGTGTATCAAAATGATTCTGAGATGGTAGCTGTTCCACAGGGGGATTTACTGTTGACCTAACTGGGAAATATTTTACTTTTGCAGAAGGTACATCTTTTTCTTGGAGCACTTTCAGGGGGATTGTCTGAGGAAGCTTAAAAACCTCAGGTGCAGCTGCAGTTTTATTTATTTTACTTGAGGATTCTTCAAAAGGCACTTTAGGTATCCTTAGTTCCTCAGGAGGGTCTTGCAAGTAAGGCGGCTTTTCTGAGGCAGCATCATTAAGTGATGCCTGATTTGAAAAAATTAAATGAGGGTTTTGAGTTTGGCTTGTATTACAAAATGGCTTCTGAACCTCAAGACTGAGGTCACAAGATTGTTCTTGTCTGTTTTCATGAAGCAGGGACTCTATGGTATTAATAACATCACCAGGAGTATCAGGGTGGAGGTCTTGTTGAGGTTCCAAAAGACCAGGAGCTGAATCAATTGCAAGACAAACAGATGTTTCTTTCAAAGTCTCCAATGAGTGAGAAATCTGCTTTTTCATAATATGGTTATCCATTTTTTTTTCAGAGTCAGTGTTTATAATTTCTTTAGATATTTCTCTCTCTCCTAAAAGAATATTTTGGGAAGTTAAAGTAGCAAGATTTTCTTCATACATCAATTCATTCTTCCCTTTTTCAATAACAGAGATTAATGTTTCATCTGGTATGGCTGTCTGATCAGTGGGTGACATAGATGGTGCAGCACGCCTTATTTTAACAATAAAGTGGTCATTTGATTTTTCCATTATTACTGCTTGCATTGGAAGGCTTGGACAATACTGAAATCCAGGAGCAGCAGGGATATTTGTCCATGAGGAACAGCTTGATTTACTGCTTGAATTATCAGATTCCAAAGCCAAGTGGATGTCTTGTTCAGAAGCATCCTCCTCTTCTAGATGAGCATCTTCACTGAAGTGTGCATTTAGAACATCTTCAGGAACTGATCCCAATACATCAGGTTTCAAGAAACTAAGATGAGCATCTGACTTCAAAGGAGAGGGAATAGTCAATGACACTGCTAGGTCTTCCAAAAGAATAGAAGAAACCAGAGATTTTTGTTTTTCCAAAACACATACTTCACCTTTCTTCAAGGTAGGACTAGTAGGAATTTCAAACATACAGTTTTCATCTAGAATATTTGGATCAATGGGCATTTGCAATCTAGCTAAAAATGTTGAATCTCTTTCAGGTGAAACTATGGGCCATTTAATACCATCAAGTATTCTCGATTCTACCTGGATATCCCTTGACGTTGTTTCTTCAGTGTCATATGCAGGATTATTTCTACCACTCTGACCTTCTGGCATTTGCTTTTCTGGTGTTCTGAATTCCCACTGATTCTCATCAATGAAGTCAATGTTCTTCTCTGAAAGGCCAGAGCCCTGTAACAAACTTTTGAACATTTCACCCATTTGAGCATCATTCACTAAATTGAATGTTAGCCCAGACATTTGTTGTTCTGTGAGAGGTCCACAGCTGATATCAGACTTGTGAAGATCTCCAATCGTATCCAAACCCTCCTTTTCATATTTTCCAGTTTTCAAAGCAGGATCCTCTGTGGAATTCTGCTTAAAATGTGTAACTTCAGGGAGAGACGGTCTTGTGCTATCTGTATGGGAATGTTTATATTTTGTAACTGTATTTTTGTGGCGAGCTATTTTACTTATTTCCTGGTGATCTTCCTTAGATGGTTGGCTACCTACTACTGGTTTTGGAAGGACACGTTCTTCAGATCTTTTCACTTTAGCATTTAAGCGTGATTTCTTTGATTTCTGTTTGTCAATTTTATTATTGTCAAGGCATTTTGAGCTTCCTTTCTTTCTTTTACGTTTACCATCATCATTCTCAGTTCCTAAACTTATTAAATTGCACAACTTTAGAAGGATTTCTTTTATTTTATCAAATAGATAATCAAGTTGTTCATCCACAAGTTTCCACAATTTTTTTTTCATATCTGATTGCTGTTTCTCGAATAGATACTCTATTGCAGCATTTTTTTTAATCTGATTGAGTTCAGATTCAATAACTTCACAGAGATTTACCTTTATGGCCTCATTTGATTTGCACATTTTAGAGAAATCAATATATTTTATTAAAGATGTAAAATTCAGAACTGATGAATCTATTATTTTATGAAACTGCTGTATTGGAAACAGTATCTTAAATTTCATATAGTTTTTTCGTATTTGTTTTCTTACAGCTTTCAGCATCTGCATAAACTCATGTAAAGTAGAAGGTTCAGCAGTAATTTGAACTATTTTTTCAAGACAATCAATGCTCACAATTTTATTTTTCTTCATTTCCTTTGAGAATATTATTGTTCCATCTTTGGGCTTTTCTTTACTTTTTTTCCCAGAAGCCAATTTTCCAGGACCTTCATTGGGAGATACAGATTTGACTTTGTGGTTGTATGTATTCTTGGATGTATTAGATCTCTCAGGAGACATTTTTCTTTTCAACTTTTTACTATTTTCAGATTTTTTTTCTATTTTGGGTTCATCATCAGCATCACTTACAATTTCTCCTTCTTCTAATTCATCTGAAGGTATGTTTAGCTGAGACTCTTCTAAGATTTTGTGATCGCTGCAAAGTGGCTTTTGATTTTCTTTGTTGAGTTCACTTGAGTGGTTGCTCCCCAGATAATCCACTGGAGCAAAATCTACAACCAACAAAACAATTAGTAAGTGAAAAATATCACTCTAAAAAGGAAGTGTCAAAGCAAACTGTTTTACAGTATCATTCAATTACTGTTTATTTCACAACTAAATATTTCCATTTACAATTGCTAATAATTTTGTGTTTTACATTTTAAAGAGGCAGCTTTCACAATAGATGTGGTATGATTATCAAAAAGATTCATATACTGTATAAATTCCTACCCAGCCATAAAGCTGAATGCATAACTGTCCTAGACACATTGTCCCATTGCTGCATCTATTTTACAGAATTGTTAGATAACAAACTTCAAGGGTGATTACAGATGCATTCTGAGTTTTTTGGAAGAGCTGGGTGAAAATAAACTAAACTTTGAAACTGAAAAAATGCTTTCATGAAAAGTACTTCACACCAAATATTAGAAATGCAACATAGCCTACAGGCATTTTAAGGATCATTGTCCTAGGAACCAACTGCTGACAAATTTGAAGTTGCATTCCACATGTTTTGAAACTACTGGTAGCATTTCTGACCAAGCTTTTAAAAAGTTGGAAACCAGATTATTTATCCTTGTGATGACTTTCTCCTACATGCCTCACAGCTTAATACAAACATGTTAGTTATTTCACACCTGGATCACCAAACAAATCCTTAAAAAATCAGTATTGTAAATCAGAGTAAAACTATAATAGGTAATCTATTGGAGGCTTCACCAAATTATATTATGCAGGTCTGGGATAAACTATGATTTGATTGGATGAGTAATTATTATATTAAGCAGTGGGGAAGAAAGGAAGTACAATACTAAAACTCATGGCTCATGTCCAAAATTCCAACCAGCAGGAAGTAAAGAGAAGGAGCAATGTGTTTGCTACTGCTGTACAGTAGAATCTCTGGTCATGAACACTTCTGACCATGACCAAATTGGGTTCCAATCAAAAACTTCACAACACTTTTTAATCTGGTCATGCTTCAAAATCGGGTGACCATCAAACACGGCCATGACTGATTTTCCCTTCCATGCCGATTTCCCCTTCCACACCATTTCTTTAAAGTGTATGCTCAGTCAGTCTCGCTTCTAGTCACGACCAAATAGGGTTGCGACCCAAGTTACGGAATGAATTATGGTCATGACCAGAGGTTCTACTGTACCTTGTAATCTACTATGAACTTTTTTTGTTTTTGGCATAGATATTTCCTCCAAATGCATACAATCCAGCCAGAAAAGGACAACATTTTTGTAACAAGTACAACAAAAATATAATAAATATACCTGTATTATAATTTGTCACTTTGTAAGAGGTTTCCATTCTGACGATTTTACCCAAGGGTCGTATCGGACTGTTAAGAGGGCTGATTGCTATTGGGATGTACCTCATGTGATTTAAATCAATGCTCAATATTGAATTATCATCATCAACTGAAACTTGATTTGAGTCTGTCTGAGACACAGCATTTAATCCTTTATTGCATAATGATTCCATTTGGCTTCCATGCTTGGGAGCGCTTGGATTCAAATCTTCAGCTTTGGGGTCACTTATTGAACTATTTCCACACAGTATTTTATCAACTTCTGTAATAGTCTTGGGAAGAGGTAGGCTTTCATTTTCAGAGTACTCCAAGATCTTTTTATCTGTACAATTACTGGATTCTTCTTTTACCATGGAGGAGTCTGAATCAGTCCCATTAACTTCATCTATTACTCTAAATGTATCAGAATCTACAGAACTCCCAGTCTCCAGGTCACGGAAAGAATGATTTAACAGCGTCTCTGGATCCATTGGATTTGCTGGGCTAGGTGCCACACACACTTCCTCAGAATCTTGCATCTCAGTCTCAGTTGGTGGAAGTTTTTCATTACCAACAATTTCATGCCATAGTGTCGCATTTTGTGGAAATGCTTTACATGGCTTACTATCCAAAATTTCTGCTGGAGTCTCGTTCTGCTGATTTGCTTTGATCTCAGAAATAGATGTTGTTTTTTCTGATTGAGTTTGAAGGGGACCATTATGGATTGGTCCCAATGGCATTTTTGCTTTGCTAGTGGTATTAATTGGTTCATTTGGGACTAACATTATTTCCTGACTTGGAACTTCCATCTCACCTTCGTTAGTAGTCTCCGGTACTATTTTGGATTTGTCTGTTTGTTTCTTAGCGGGAGAGAGTGTTAAGTTCAGCTTCTGCATGAAGCTCAATTTTAAGTCTTTGCTTTTGGATTGCTCTTCATCCCTTTCCACCTTAATGGGCACAGGGTCATCTGCAGTCTCAACTATCATGGCAATTTCTTTTGGTGGAAAATGTTTCTTTTTCTCTCTCTTTGCACTGTCTTTTAGTTTAATGTTTTCCTTTACTGTCTTTGGGGAAGTTTCTTTTGAATTTCGTCTTTCAGTTTGAGAATTTCTGCTTTCCCTAGATTTTTCTCTTCCACTTTTCCTTTTTGCTTCTGTTCGATATTTGTCTGATTTGGAATGGGTGCGTTCAGGTTCACATTTTCTGCTATCTTTGTTTGAGTTACTAAGTTTTCGCTCTCTATTAGAATTTTGTGGCACCGATGATTTTCCTCCTTGGAACCCAGGATCATCTGTTCCTTTCGTTTTCCTGCAATCATTATGTTTTATCTTGTCTTCTAGGTAACCTTTACTGAATTCTTTAGGATTTCTGACAAATGTATTATTTTCAAAGGTATTAGTAGGTTTACTAGCTCTTTGTTGTTCTACATATTTGTCAGGTTGTCTGCTTTTTTGTCTACTACTGCTTTCCTCTTTGTTCTCCTTCTGGTTTAAGTCCTTCTGGTTTATGATTTGTAATTTTTCAAGCCTATCTTCATTAATGTGTTCAGTTTTAAGCATTAATTTATCCTTAGGAACTGACTGTTTTTCCTTAGTAGAAGAGGTATTATCATTTTTGTTTCCTGCATAGCAACTGCTTTTGATCTTTAAATCCTTTCTATCTTTCCAGTGTCCATTTCTGACTAGTTTTTCTGGGTTAACTTGTGACTTTCCAGGAGTATCCAATATGCAATCTACAACACGTCCAACATTTCTCTGTGTTTTTGTTTTGTGTCTGCAATCATTATCCTTACAATAATGTTCATTATTTTTTATCTCCCTTTTCTCCTTTTCTTTATCACAGGAACTATCAACTTTTGACAGCTTTGTTGGAACGCCGTCTTTGTGAAACTGCTCAGGATGAGATCGAGATATATAAGAAGTATCTTTTTTTTCCAGATGAACTTTCTTATTTCCTGTATCCCAAGATGGACTGTTATGAGATACGTCTCTGGGCATGTCCTGTTTATTTTTAGGATCTGTTTTTGAATTATTTTCGGGGAAGAAATCACTGGATTTGTTTTTTTGTTTTGATCCTTCAACATTCCTTGTATGTATTTTACTGTAGGTATTGTGATGAACTGGAGCTTCTGTTAACCTATTAACAAAAACACTACTTTAATATGCTACCTTATATAATAACTATCCAAAATTTGAGTACAATATAAGATTAGACTGACAAAAAGGCAATGTTCTCTCAAGTACAATCAATAAAAATATGAAATGTTTACAAATAGAATTCTTTTAAAAACAATATTTTAATTTTGATATTGGTATTATTATATTAATGATATTATTGATACAATTTTGATATACAATAATTTCATTTTTATTTCATTTTGTAACCATTAAGGCCAGGTAGATTCAATAGTTATTACCAGTTATTACCCACATTTGAATTGTCAAGAGTGTTGAACTATGTACTATATAAACATGTAAGCCAATACATGTATCTCATTAACTCTTCCTTTCGTGCAAACCAAGGAACGTCATTATGTTCAAAATTGGGATTTTGATAAAATACCCAGGGACATGTGTAATAAACATAAAGCTAGGAAAGCAATCAATTATTTGATGAATTAAGGAGCCATGGTGGTGCACTGGTTAGAATACAGGATTGCAGGCAAAGTCTGCTGACTGCCAGGAGTTTGATCCTTATCGGCTCAAGGTTGGCCCAGTCTTCCATCCTTCTGAGGTTGGTAAAATGAGGAGCCAGATTGATGGGGGCAATATGCTGACATTGTAAACCACTTAGAGAGGGCTGTAAAGCACTGTGAAGTGGTATATAAGCCTAAGTGCTATTGTTAATTGTTGCAGATAAACACTCCCCAAAAATTCTCCAGATATTTTAAATAATGACGAATGAAACTCAAACTTAATTATATATTTAAAGCAGAAATGAAGAAATGAAAACCTCATGCTAGTTATGATTAGATTGTCTTAGTAAGTAGCAGCAACTAACCTTCTTATTTGACTTTGAAAATTAAGAAGAACACAGCCTGCTTAATACTTAGATGAAGGATCTCCAAGGAGTATGAGAGTTACAAGCTAAGCTTGGAAGCAATAATAAAAAGAAATGGCAAGAAGCAATAGCAAATTGCTGCTTTGCTGACAAGATTGTAACAGTATGCCACTAGAAATCACGTTATACTTTTACAATTAATTTATTTCAATAGATTTTCTCTGCATAAAATTAAGTTTGGTTTTTATCCTAAAAATTATCTCATGAAATATAAATAAATAAATGCTAATAGCATACATTTGTCTTTAAGATAGCAAACTTTCACCTGGGATTGGAAATTTTTGCATGGAAAGAACATTTCTATTTTAGGTTAAGGTTTCCTTTCTTTACTTTTTTCATCATTATACTCTTTCAAAAACAATGTGTAGGTTAACTTTCAGTACCTTCGCTGCAGATTACTGATTTCTTCATCCTTGCGGTTAATTTCCACTCTGGCTGTTTTGATAAGTGCTGAAATATTTTTTTTAAGGGACAGATTTTCACTTTGTAGAAGAGAGTTCTAAATCGGAAAGAACACATAGACATTTAACATATTATAAATAAGGAACTGAATATATGAACAAAAACATGATAAAGTTTAAGAAATGGGCATTTAAATTTATTATGTTTTCGGTTGTAATAAGCTAAAAAAAATTGTTATATTCAAAACATGTTTAATGTAATGCTTCGTAGTTAAGTGCATAAAGCATTACATATTAAGCCATTAATCTTACTGATACTTTCCTGAAAATAAATATCACTGACCAGAATATGTTAGCATGTATAATAGGATTAGGTTAGTTTTCAAGGGTAACTGCTTTATAATAACTATTAAATTAAATTATTACCATTTTCAAAAATACAACCACTTTTATGCAGTAATATCTTCCCATTTGCACATTCTGCTCCCTGTATGTATGTCTTGGATGCTAATATTTATTGCTTTATCACCTGTTCTTGGATTTCCTGAAGCTTCTTAGTCAACTCTTGAAGTTGTTGCTTACATTTCTCATGTTCAGCCTGCAACTGTAAGACAAAGATTTCCTCACTTATATTAAAACACATACTGGATACAGCAAATAGTTTTACTAAATCATACAAATATTTTCTGAGTTATAAGGAAGTATTTTCATCCCCTACTAAACACATACATATTAAGTATATATCCCATTCATTTTAACTGCAAAATGGACAAATGGAAATATCTGTAAAACAAAAGAAATCAAACTCCAATTACAATGGTTAATTATACTTCTGTTTTTAATAACATTAAATTTCATTATTAATAAATTACAAATCAAGTTCCTTGTCCTTAGGATCCAAACTGCAACTTCCCTTTAATTGCATAAAGTAAATTTTTAAATCAAGAGAATTTTGAAATTTGATGATACTTTTGATTATTGTATACATGTTAATATAAGCACAAATATATTATACGTTAGTTATTACAGTTATTTAACTGCAATTTATTTCCCTGATGTGTTATCAATGTAAAGTACATACTTCATTTAAAGTGGCTTCCTTAGCTGTTTCTTCTTCAATCAGGATTTCATCGAATAGGTTTAAACTACTTTTGATCGGCACTTTTGAAGCACAATTGCCTAAAGCAAGAGAGATGAAAAGTAGATTTTTTTTAAAAAAAGAATCCTTTGGGGTTTTTTTTTAAAGAACACTACCAGACTTTATTAAGCTGGTAGCAATTTAGCCAACACACTTTGGAAATCATGAGAAGCTTCATGTCTTCAACTGTGCGGTTCCACACACAACTTGTTCAGTCCTAGCCCTACACTGCAGCCTCAACAAAATGGGCTCCTATATCATCCACAATACTCCAAATGTTGTAATTGTTCCACGAAAGCCTCAGAAATATAAAGGACAGTGATATATCTTCATCACTGACAATGTGTCGTATCATAATGCTTAACAGACCTATTACCTCTATTCAGTTTCATAAATTACTCTCTTTGTATTTTCTAGGTATAGCTTAGTTTTCATATAATTCCTCCTGTTTTATAGTTTTGTATGCTGAGCAAAGACCGTCATAAAGAGACTCATTCAATTCATTAAACTGGTTATGAATGTTTCCTCAGTTTTAAGGGGGATTCATTGTGTGGAGACAAAGAAGCACTACAAGCAAGCAAGTACACAAAATACCCCACACCTCCAAAATCTATTTTGTACACGAAACTAGATGACATAGTTCCAGAATCCTAACTTTAGCCAAATAATATTATTTATATTTTGTTTACCCTTTGTTACATATGAACGCCAAATCTTATAAATATTAATATATATAATATGTACACACTTCTAGATGGCAAACCACTTCTAATGCACTGCATGGTGATCAAATTTAAATTCAAATCTCTATTGAAATACTTATTTACTTAATATTATATATTTATTTAATTTGTACCCCATCTTCCTTCCCTAGTCAAAGGGAACGCAAGGCAGCTTCAGTGCAACATTCTTAAATGTCTTACAGCCAGTACAGTAAAAAATGTATATCAAATAATAAACAAAATGATTTTTACAAAAAGTTTTTAAAACTGTTTTAACAAGAGCGTAACAAAATTGTTTGGATACAACATATGATATTTGTTCAAATGTTTTGTGGAAGAGGTGTGTTTTAAATGCCATTCTATTAATAAGAAAGTAGCAATCATTACTTCAGGCAGTGAAGTAATTATTAAAGTGGGTGGGACCCTATCAGAAATGTCTAAGCCCCCAATTTACCCATTTTCTAAAGAGTAGAAGTTTTCAACCTATCTCGGCGGCTGATTCCTTCTGTATGTAGACAATCTCTCAAAGGCAACCAGGAGTCAAACTTCATAAGGCTTTATAAGTAAGTGATAAGCACTTTGATTACAACTGGAAAGGGACTAGTAGCCAACTCAGTTCTATAGCAAAGGTATTACAAGGACTGCATTAATAGGCATTTCATATCATTTGAATATTAATTTTTGAATGGTCTTCAGGGAAAGCGTCATACAGAGCAAATTGCAAACCAACCCAAGAGTCCAGTGACATTGCCACATTAGCTAAATTGGCAAAGACTGACCTACTAATGGGTTATACCAATAATTTAACAAAAGAAGAGGCTCCAGAAGAACCCCAACTTCTTTGAAGGAGCAATCCCATCTGGAGTTAAAGATGAAATTGTTCTGGGAATGGAAAGTTTCTGAATCAATAATCACCGTGTCTTGCTGGTTTTAAATCTTAAGACTTTTTCTCCCCATTCCAACCAGGTCAAGTTTACACCGTATCCCCTATTCAGCCCTAGGTGGTAATATGTAACAGGTTATTAACAGCATTTTGAAACTTCAACATATATTTTAACCCCACTGGGTAGACCAGATAAGAAATCACTTGTCAGATGAAAGCTAAAACTACTTTTATTGAGATGTGCTGCAGTTCTTGCTTCTTTTTATAGTTGAGCAAATTGCCAGTGACTGATCTCTGCCTAGGCAGCATCTAACTATAAGTGAATATGTTGTAGAGTTGTACTGTTTAAAGTGACCAGAATCTTTTGGGGAATCTTAAAGTAGAAAAACTGAATAGTACAACATTTCATGGATGCAGTATAATAAATTTAACCATGTTCCACTGATCTTACTGACGTGGTACATAGCCCAATCTGGGCTCATATCCATATTTTACAATATTTGTGCTTTGTTTTTCACTGCCATCTTCTTGCCTCTTTGTTTCATGTTCTGGAGCTTATCACTAAAGCAAAGTGAACTCCAGGATTAATAACAGGTAAGGTAATTCTATGTACTGCTTTTATTGTATCTGTATATCAGAGGCCTGATCAAACTGCCTGATAAATCTCTCCCAATCCCCTTTTGAAAATCAGACAGATTAATAAAACATGTGGTGTAGACTAACTAAGTCTCTCTCTAAGACAGAAGTTGGTGGAGCCACAAATCTCATGGTTACCCAGAAGTAATATGTTAGTACAAGAACCTGCTGGTAATGTTTCCCTTACCAGATCACATTTAACATACACTTAAAATACCAGATTCACTGTTGCCCATCCACCTCCATTCCACGAGCAGGACCTATGATTTAGCATAAATTCAAAGTTGTCTTGACAGGAATGAATTCTGAGCTAAAACACAGCACAAGAAAGCTTGAAATTCCCTAGCAATAACAGCCTGGAGAAGTCAACTATTACATTAGAGCTGATATCAAGCTTATGAAACCTTGTTTCAACAGATTTTCATCATTTTTACTAAGCTTGTCTGGGATGTGTGGAGAGAAAATATCTGTGTCATCCAATTCTAATGAATAAAATAAAAAAGAAACTTCATAGCAAGGCAAATAACATACTAGAAACAACTGGAGTGTTGTCTAAGCCATCATAAATATCCACAGAACTCTCGTCGCCATCTCCTCCTTCATAAGAAACTAGAAATAGAAAGAACACCCCACAAAAGATGTTAGCTGTTCATGTATTACAGTAACTGTAATATACAAGACATAAAGATCGTTTTACAAACAATAAATCTACAATATATTAAAAAACATTTTATCCAACCTATCCAAGCTATAATCAGTTTGGAGAGGTTGTATCCAAACATACTGAAACAGAAACTGATTTGCTTCACTCTCTTTATTGGTTTTATATTGCATGTGGCTTTATTATGTTTTTGTAACTATACTTTTACTGATGTTTTTATTGTTACTGTGAATCACTATGGCTTGTTTGATCAGAAGAGAGTCATAAATATTAATAATTAAATTTCTGATCAGTTCAATTCAGTTATTGGCACCAACTTAAAAGGGAATAAAAGGGAATATAGAGACATAAGAAAAAACTTTCTAGACTTTAACCTATGCATTTTTCCTGATTATTAACCCCAGTGAAAGACGTATCTGTATATTTTATCTTGTAGAGTAAAAATAACTGTCAAACAGGGGAATTTCTGGGGTTTGAAGCATGCAAAGTCAGAAAGAGTCTGAGATTTGACAGATCCATTAATCAAAACATTGTACAGCTGCTTTTCAAATTCAAAGTTAATAAACAAATGTCAAGAAATCTATTACCATACAAGGTGGAAGAAAATAAAAAGGATTTAAACCCAGGGCTAATATAAATATACCTAGATACCTAGAATTTACAGTAGTTGCTCTTTATTAATTTTTATCTGCAATAGTAGCAACCTTATTTACCCAAGCCACACGTTTTAACTCTTTATTGCTAGCTCCTGAGTACAAGTATGAATTCTGAAAAACACTATTTGACTAGCATCTCTGTTCAAACGGCATCTTTAGCAACTTACTTTTATAAAATAAAACATACATTAATATAGTTCTTAACTTATGATGGTTGTTTATTGAACTATTCAAAGTTATGGACTTCCCAAAAGTTGCTTACGAACCAGTTCGAGGTTCTAATATCCACCCCATGACATGACAGCATTTTTGGTGTCAGCAACTGGTTCATAGTAACATTTGTAGTGGCCTAGTCATGTGACAATTTATTTTTTTCCAAAAGCCGGTGTTTACTTCTCATTTTTTGGGGGGAAAAGTCCAATATCAAACAATGGGTTGGCTTAATGAGTGTTGCATTTGCTTAGCATCCAACGCAAAAAATGCCATAAAATGGGGTTTGATCAAGTAATGATCCGCTTCACCACTGCTATGACTTGTAACCATTATTGTAGGGCTCAATTATAGTTGTAACTAGAGGATTACCTATCATTGGTCAAATATTGTGTCATAAATGATGTGACATTAACTACATAATATAACACATTTCAGAAATTTTAATGCCTGGTTTCTATCCATTTAAGGACAGTTATAATAGCCTATTTCTATCAGCTAGGAGAATTCCTGGAATGATATCAATCATTGTTTATATCGTTATAATCAAGAGGAAGTCATATGCTCATTAGCACAATTTTGCTTTTGAATAAAAAAATATTAAAATGACACATTGTAAAACTTATCAGCAAACTACTTTTTCTTGGCCTCCTTCAGAAGTGCATGAAGGGAAGTTATGATTGGAAGGAATAGCTCCTGACACAGACATACACAAGAAGCTACCTAAATAGAACTTTTTGAAACATGTTATATGACTTTTTCCACCATTGTCTATTTTCTAGATAATAAATAGATAGAGCACTTTTCTAATGTCCCCAAAAAGTAAAATAATCAGATTTACTTACTGCCATGTAGATTAGAAAGTGTCATTCCATCCTCATCCTCCTCTGTTCCCATTATAATCACTTCCTAAGTATACCCCATCTAAGTTTGATAGAAAAAAAATAGGATATCAGCCTAAACAAGATAAGCATTTTATATTAGACATCAGACAGTCTGGCCCAGCATGAAAGAAAATGTCTGTGTACATGCACGTATCTCCATCCCACACTTTAAATAACAGCTGTGTGAGGGGAGGACTTTCATCTCCTTTCCATGAATCTTGATTTTTCAAAAATAATGCCACTTGGCAACATCAAGCTGTCTAATTTGCCCCCCCCCCCATTTAGAAAGGAAGAATAATTTGCTAGCAATTTAACCAATAGATAATTGTAGAATAAAAACTTGCTTTGGCCATCATATCTAAGCCAAATGCAGTGCTGGAAACCAAAAAATGAACTAACCCCAACAGACACCAGTAGCTATTTAAATTGAAAGAGAGCAAACTACTTCCTGGGCAAATGATTCCATGATTGGAATCATATATACTTTTCCCATCATGAAGTTTACCTTAACTTTTAACTTTTAACTGGAATTTGACTTCTTATAATTTGGAACCATTCTATGGTTGATAGAGAATACGTCATGTCAGAGCATTTTCTGTGTGACTCAAATTTTACACGTGCTATAATTTTCTATAGATATCCTTTCTCAAAACTAAAGTACCCAATTTTTTTCAATCTCTCCTCATATGATTTAGTTTCCCTGTTATATTTTTTTTCTATCCCTGCATCTGTTCTATTTATCTGAATTTTTTTTATGATATGACACCCAGAATTGAGCACAGCATTCAAGAATCAATGAGAAACAATCACTTCCTGTGATTCAGAAACTGTTTTTCTACTGATGTTGCCTTAAACTTCCACTTTTGCCTTTTTGATAGCCATGTCACACTATTGGCTTATATTCATCATATGATTAGGGGCTACATGTAACCTGCAAAGAGTCCATCCTTTCATATGAAAGATGCTCAGTGGTTTGTCTTTGGGCTAGTCGCGGTCTCTTAGCTGAACCTACTTCTCACAGGATTGCTATAGGAAAAAAAAAGAACATAGCAACATGTATGTCATGCTGAACTCCTGAACAAAAGATGGGACATAAATCTAAAAACTATGTAAATATTTATTTAAAAAATCAGATCCTTTCATAAAGTTTTTCAATTGTAGTGTTGGACTAGGAACATTACCACTAGTCATTGGGTAACTTTGGTTCTGTCTCTATCAACCCTACCTTGGTGTTAAAAAAAATAGAAGAAAGCACCGTGGAGCTTTGAGCTCCTGAATGAAAAATGTACAGTAATAGAAATCTAATATGCAAATAACATTAGCTAGATAAGTAAGTAGAGTCTAATACATAAGTGTAGGGAGGGAAAGGAAACCCAGTCATAATAAGACCATCATAATGCTTATTTTCTGCTTGAAAGAACAAATCATAACAAAGGTGTTTTCACCCCCAAAATCCTTTCTAATATTTACCCATCACACTTAGTTTGCCAGAGATGCCAAGAAAAGCAATTTCCAAAAAGCTGTAGTCTGACAGCTGTGAAGTTTCCCCCCAATTAAAGGGCACAGCACTCTGTACATTTGGTTTCTGAACCTAGAACTTGGTTTGCTTATGGAGATTCTCAGTCATCCAGGTCATGGTTATTATCCCAAAAGTGGCTTTCCCCAGCCCCCTCAAAAGGCAACTGTTTTTCCTTTAAGACGTTTTTGGCTTCTCATCCAAGATGCCTCTTCAGTTCTGAACTGAGTGGAACAGGAGCAGCTTTTTCTTGGAGGAGAAGCGAAATGTCTTCAAGGAAAAATAAACTCTTTTGGGGGGGGGGGAAGCACCTTTGGGACTAGGATTAGATTTGAAAATAGCAAACAAACCGCACCAGAAACAGAATGAAGAGGAGCTGGTTGTTTCTGGAAGCGAAACAGAGGCAGCTGCAATATTGTCAAATTGTTCCCAGAGCGAATTAGGAAAAGCAAAAGAAGGGGAAATGGGGAGAAGAGAAGATGGATAGGCCCGACCCGATCTGCCCCAGTGCCAGTTTCCTCACGGACCGTGAAGGTTTGTGTACGCCGCGCAAGAGGGGCCCCCATTCAAGTCAAACCCCATTTTGTCCCTTCAGAAACCCCCCTCCTTCCTCGGCCAGGCCCAGGGTTGACCGGGCCAAGCGGACTGAAAGCGGGGCGAAGCGCGGGTGCGGGGCTGGCACGTCCGCCTTGCGGAAGCTGGTGCCCCCCCGGATGCCGGTAGTAGCCTAAGAGACTGGCTGGAATGACGGGTGCTCCGAGGTCAGCACAGGCAGGCAGGCAGGCAGGCAGGCTGGGGAAGCGAAAGCGGATGCTCCGAGCAGAGATAGGAGGGTTCAGAAGAAGTCCTGACAGCCCGCCACAGCTCCCCCCCAACGACCCCGCCGTCAAGTTTCTATCCCCCTCACGAACCGGAGTGAAGCGGCGACTCCTGCCGTTCCTTTCCGAGGCTCAACGGGCGTGGCGGAGGCGACCTGCCCCCCCCAACTCCCTCAAACCCGCCGGGACTTCATCTCCTCGCTTTTCTCGCAAGATTAAAGCCCCCCCTCATTCCCCATCCGCAACAGGCCAAACCGGTGGGGGGAAGCAGGCAGGGCCCGGAGAGCGTAACCAATCACTTAAGACGCTGGAGCACGTTCTCTGGCGTAATGTCATCAGGTCCCACCTCCGGCAGGAAAAGATTTGGCGCCAAAAAGCTTCAGGGTCCTCTTAAGCCCGCCCTTACGCGAGGGTGGGTGTGTGTATATGTGTGTGTGTGTATGTTTGGGGCTGGAGAGTATTGTTGAAACGAGGCGTGTAAATTGGGAGCTTTTTCGTAAAGGGGAGGTAGTTTTAAAAAGCCTGCACTGTTCGCGTATTTTATTTTTTTGCTAATGGGAAGAGATTAGCTTTTCTAAGGGCAATCTAAAGTCGAGGTCGGGAGAAATCGCAGCATTTTGTAAGGAACAGAAAATATTGTTCATAAGATCTTGGCTGATCTTAAAAAGCTAGGAAGGGTCTGGCCTGGTTAGTGCTTAGCTTGGAGCATCAAGAAATGTCAGGGTTATAGGTTAGGCTGTAAAAATAAAGAAAAAAAATACTCCAGATGAAAATCACATACATATGAAAATTAAAACCACTGAATTAAAACAAAATTTTAAAAGCACTAGTTACTAATATATGTATTACATTATTGCTGAGTTGCTTGTATTGTATAGAAATAGGAAATCAATCCATTGTATACTCTGGACTGTTACAACAGAATAATAGTTGGAAAGGACCTTGTCCAACCCACTGCTCAAGCAGGAAACCCAATACATTTCAAACAAATGGTTAGATCTACATCTATAGATCTAGATCTCTATTCAATGTACAAATGTATATTGAATTGTTTATTTGTAGAAATAAATAAAATTATATTATCCAATAGAATTAGATGTAATTATTTTTGTATAAATTATAAATAATATTTACTTATCTGACATCCTGAGCTTCTTTTTCAATTAATGAAATAGAATCTTCTCTATTGTGCAGTCGGAGTTTGCTTTGGGTGATTTTTAGAAATGAAGCAAATAATAAAAGGTTGATTCTGTATCAACAGAAAGCATTCAAGTGGACTTACACTCCCAATAAGTGTATGTAAATCATCTAATTACTTGATTTACTCTGAATATAACTCCTGTGAATATAACTCCTTGTTCAAGTTATTTGTTCTTTCTTTTATGTTTATACTACTAACATGATTTTGAAGGTTTTTATAACAAGAATACTTTAGTAAAATAGCTATCTGGAACTGCAACTACTCAGCCTAATTTTAACAACAGTGTAAGTCACATTTTCAAAGAATTGGATAATTAATATGTGCTGCCAATCTGTAATAGACACTTCAAGATTATTAAGGAGTCAGGAAATATTTTAAATATTGGTTACTGAATGTAATGTTTAAAATGTACTATCTGCAGTATATAATATTGGGAATATGATCGTGCATGGGAGTACACTTTAAATTTCATAGTTTTAAGTAGTTTTAAGGCACCTATATATTCTGCTGTAGCAAATGCAACAAAGTCTCTTGTGAACAATACAGACTGCATTTTACAGCATTTTTATGGCCCAGTCTGATTTATATGCTGCACTGAATATGTTCTTTTATTTGCCACTAGCTGATGACCCAGGGTTGCCCAGATTATTTTCTATGGGACTGTCATCTTCCTCCCTCCCTTCCTCAAAATTGGCCTGAAAATGTCCTGGAATTAGCCTGAAAAAGGACTGTTTTCGAGGCTCTTTCCAAAGAATAAGGTATGCGTATGCCAAGTCTGGGCCAGATTGGTGTCCATGCAAGAGACTATTGAGGACATAGCCACAAACCCACACACTATTGGAAAAAGAATTATAAATTAACAGTGGCGACATCCTACAAAGAACATTTGTTTAAAATGTTTCACAGATGGCATTTGCCACCAACTAAATTAACAAAAATGTTCCTGAATCTACCACCTAATTATTGGAAGTGTGGAGAGATTTGTTTGACATTTTGAACTACTTGTTCTATTCTGGACTTCAAGTTCATATACTCTTATAACTATTGGTTGCGAATTTTCACAGTAAGTTTATTCAGGAGCTTTTACAAGTATTAGCAAATAAGATCTAAAGAGTATCAGACTATAGTTGAAAAGAACTATTTTAATAATGTTCTTAAAGATTACCTTATTTTTAAGATATGTTTCCGACTTATAGAAGGCAAATATATCAAAGTGCAGTTCTAGAAGTCTTCAGTTAATTAAATGGAACTTGCTCCTAAACAAAGGATAACAGGATTTAGAAATTTGTTGGAATTCTGTGCAGGTGAATTAGAAAGTATTTATTTGAATTGTTCAGAGAAAATATTGTAGATCTGAAGTGAAAACAGGCGCATTCTTACTGAACATCGCAATTTAATATTTCCTCAGAATTTCCCATTGATTTCAAGGGAATTACTTTCATATGATAATCCTTTTATGTTCTTTTGGAAACCCATCAAGCCCAATTTTTGAGAAATAGTTATGAAAAAGCAGTAAGGAAAATACATCTTCGAGCAATTCGGGGTGCAGAACTCAGGGTGGAGAACAAATCCCAACCACCCAAGTACCCAGATACGATCATTGCACCGTCGTAATAGTAATTCACTTTTTGTGTTTGTGGACAGAGGTCGCAAAGCATAAACGGACCGCGCAAAAGGGGGTTGTTTTGGAGTTGGCCAAGGGGAGGAGCGGCCAGAAGATAACATTGTTGAAAGCTTTCAGTGGGGGCTTGTGTCGCTGGAAGATGACGTAGGAATTCCGGGGGAAAACGAAACTCACTGTTCCCACGTGTCGCGCTTTTAACAGCGGGTGGCGAGAGTGGTGGCTGGCCAGGTTGGCGTGCAGCCCCCCCATCCCCACTTTTCCTTCCCCGGGAAAAGGGGCCCTCCGGACGAAGGGGTTCCTCCCCGCGGCCGCCTCAAGATGGAGCATCTGCAATTCAATCTAGCGGGTCCGTTGCAACTAATAGCGCAAAGGAACGAGAGGAGCAGCGGCGAGCTCAGCCGGTTTCTCGCCAAACAGGTGGGAGAGAGCCACAATGGCAGCGGCGCCCTCTCCGTCCTCGGCCACTGGGTGGGTGTGCGGGAGGCGGGCGGGGGAGAAGAAGGGTGGACCTGCAAAGGGAATCTTGATCGTCCGTCTTCTCCGCCCCGGCCTTCGAGAAAAGGATCGGCCTGGCTGGAAGCTTAAGGAGGAGAAAAGGGCGAGCTGGGGTCTCTCCCCTTCTTTGTCTGAAGAGGAGATCGTGGAGTGGGGGAGGGAGAAGCGAGGGTGCAGGAGAATCCCTTTCCACTAGTCTCGCAACGGCCACAAAACAAGTGTTGGCCAGCCGCCTCTGTTTGTTTCCTCCCGAGAGAAATGCGGTGCATTTGGGAAACTTTCTGACCTCCGGCAATAGATTTAAAACGTCGCTGGTGTTTTAGAGGATCGAAAGCAAGACGCCATACAGTTCAATGATGTTACCTAGTCTGGTAACGAAACGTTCTTAGAAAGTAAATTGAAACAAGCATGGAAAGCAAACCCGGACCAGCATCTAAACCCGAGATTACAAGTATTTTCTGTTAAACTTGCGCTTGTCCCCTCCTCAGCCCTGAGAACTTTTGATGCTTGGAAGGTTTCTCAGTTTTCTGGGTCAGACAGAACTAGGCTGGTATTCTCGTTGTCCATAAGTCATACATGGGCTTGACAACCACTGATTTGAGACAGGAGAAGAATGTGAAATTTTCATGTGTGAGTTTTTAGCAGAGTTAATAACTTCCTTACAGGGTAGGAGGAGAGCATCTTCCAAAATACTGCTCTTTTATTATATGCCTTTAATTTTCATAGTTTCCAGGAGAGATTAGGCTAGCTAGCATGGCTATTTGTAGCACATCTAAAATGAGGACATTATATAGTCTATGGTAGGAGTGGGCAACTATGACCCCAGTATGGCTGGCTTAGGAATTCTGGAAGTTGGATTCCACAAGTCACGAAGGGACCCTAATTACCTCACCCCTGGTCTATGGTATGCTAGCTATACAGTATGTATTCTGCAGTAGAGTTTAATACAAATCAGTTTGAGGAATAATTGATTAAGCTAACATCAATAATAACCCTAGGCTGCATGTTGTGCCTATGGTAGTTATCAGGATGAGCAAATAACCTCATTGGGTTGACATGAAAGTATGTCAAACACTGGACTCTTGCTGGCAGGATGGAAATGAAACCAGTATTTCTCTCCCTTAAACTTGCTGATATTTTGGGAGCTTCTCAAAGGACACCAATTTTACATCTCTGGTATCTTTAAGACTTGGGAGTGGGGGATGGAAGAATATGCAAGGATGGATTTCCCTCTCTCTCCACTTTCCTCAGAAGGAAAGATATAAAATTTTCTATAAACTCTAGGACATGGGTGTCAAACTCAATTGCGTCACATGATGTATCGCAACGTTTTGTGCCTTTGCCGAGCCAGGGTGGGGGTGACCTGCTTGTGGCCCATGGACCGCCAGTTTGACAGGCTGGTCTAGGGGATTCTGTCAGGAACTATAAGATTATTTATTAGGGTTTTAAGAAAAAATATTCAGTTCTTTAGCATACAGCCAAGGTACATTTTTGAACAGCAGTGAATCCTGTTGTTGCTAAAAAAAAACCCTCTCTGATGTTGGGGGTCTTTGCTTGTCTTCATTCACATGTGCTGATCCATACTTTAGTTACATAAATCATGATTAATATTATATCTCATACTGGTATTTCATCTGGTTTGTTTGGTTTTGAGTTAGTTTTGAGAGGGGAATTATTGCAGACAGTAATAAATTATTTTATTTTCTGATCAAATACTAACTATAGTCTTTTACCAACTTGGGATCTAAATCAAGAAATAAAAAACAGTATTTTTTTCTGCTGCTCAATTATGTCAAGATTTTCAGAGATTGCCTGAACCCTGCAGTTTCTGGGGCAAGGTTTTTCGGAAATGGTTTGTCATTCTTTCTTGCTAGGAGTGAGAAAAAAAACCACTGGCACAAGGTTGCCTACAGATTTTGGCCCTAGGACTAGAACTAATGGTATCATAGTTTCTAGGCTGATTCCTTGACACTACAAAATCTAAATTAAGAGCTATGACTAAAATTAAGTATTAAGACCATACCCAGAATAATGTATTAATCTACTTCTAAAATAAATTTCTAAAATAAATTTCAGATTACGATTTAGATTGCCTTGGGTGCAATCCCAAAACAACGAGTACAACTTGAACTGGCATCGACAAAATCACCATCAGTCAATTGCAAAAGACAGTTTTATTTGGAACAGCTTACATCCTGTGATGATATCTTCAAACAGCCTCTGCCAGTCCCAGGTCAGGGTAGATTTGATAGGTGGATAAAAATACCAAATCCAGTCTAAACATCTGCGCGACTGTGCAACAAACCGTATGTTGCTGACTCCCAGTCATTCTCAACAATCAAACAAATTATAATGAAACAATAAAAGTTGGCAAACACAACAGTCCAGATGGAATAAAGAGAAGGGTCTTTCCTTCCTTACCAAACACCTGGGCAAGAAGCCAGATTTCTACCTCTTTTCTGAACAGCAATAGAGAGGGAGCCATCTGGAGCTCATTGGGAATCTTTTGAAAGGGTAGGTGCTGCTACAGGGAAGATATGCTTCCCGTATCCCAACATATGACATTATTTAATTGAAGGAACTTGAAGAGTGTCAACTGAATGGAGAACTATGGGAGACAGGCAGTCCCTCAAGTAACCAGGCCATATGATACGTAGGACTTTATAAGTAACAACTGCCTTAATTTGCACCTGAAAACAAATATCTCAGAAATATTGTAAGGATTATAGCTATATTTCTTGCATTTGCCTGATCCTTTTTTTTAAATCATCCATATTGGTGACCATTACTACAGTACAATGTATGATAGGAATAGTGAATTTGAAATATTCTTAACTTAAAATGTCAGTTATAAGGTAACTCTTTATATGAGCTGTCCATGTACAATATTTATCTTCTATATTTACTTTAGCCAATTATTAATCTGTGGGAAGAATTCTCCTCTTACCTGCTAACTGCTAATTTTGCTCAGTTGTTTTTGATAACGGATTCTTTCAAAAACATTTGAGAATCTTGGCAGATAGAAATACAAATATGCAATATGTCTCTAAGGGTCTCTATTTTTCCTGACACTTTTTTGTCTTAGCTTATAGCTCATTTAGGCAGCTGGCACCATGTTTGTTCTCTTCTTGTTAATGATAATTCAATGTAATTAGGGGTTGGGGAGAATTCTGCTTTTAATTTAACATCTCTTCCTTTTCAGATCTGGAGTCATCAAGACCGTCAGTGCATTCTCACTGCCCTATCACAGTTATTACTAGATAAAGAATGCACACTTCTGATTGGCCGTCAGCTTCGTCCAATCTTATTGGATTTATTGGAGAGAAATGCAGAAACAATTAAATCTTGTGGCCAGATCAACCATGATCTTCATGAGAGACTCTGTGTTGCAATGAGCAAACTTATTGGTGATCATCCTGATGTGATGCCGTAAGTGATGATACAAGTGTACATGTTTTTTAATATTCACAGTAGCAGATAATTAGATGGAGGCTAACAATGGGCTCACATGATTATCCAGGATAAAAATTTTATGTGTGTATTGGACTCTGTTTCGACTTAGGAATTGTTGTCGTTAGTAATTAGATTCCCTTGAACTTGTTTGAGTATCTACTTAGCGTTATACATTTTTTTCAGTTTTATCAAGCATATATGGATTATTATTATATTATGTTAAAAACCAAGCTGATTTTTTAGGTTCTATTTTTTTTATTTGAACATGTTTGTGTACTGCTCCAGTCTTAATAGTCTCAGGTCAGACAACAACAAACCCAATAGAAAGAAAAAATAAATAATAAATTGCCACAGTCAAGAGTCTAGGACACGGGTGTCAAACTTGCGTTGTCACGTTGCTGTCATATGATGTATTGTGACTTTTTTCCCTTCGCGGAGCTGGGGTGGGCATGGCCTGCACATCTGGCCTGTGGGCCGCCACTTTGACACCCCTGGTGTAGGAGGACTCCTAAATTACAATTAACTTTATTTGCATGAAATATGACTATATTCCATAGAATATATTACTGACCATAGAATAATTACTGTGGCAATTATGAGTTGGATTATCCAGATATTTATTTACAGGATTTGTGCTTATAGTATTTCACCTGAGTTGTGTTTGCTTTAGCTGGATCCTCACAACTTCCAGAGACTAGTTCAGGACTTTGTTTGGCTACTACAGTGGAAAAATCTATATTAGTGTTTAAAACCTTTTGTTAGTCTATCTTTAGGTGGTCTTCGCCTTAAAAGATTGTGATAGATACCAAGATTACTTGTGAGTTAAACTTGACAGTGTGTTTATTTTCAATTCAAATCTCTTGATTTGAATTGAAGAACTTCTTATTGAAAATAATCTTCCTTACCCGATATTACCTGTTATTACCTGGTATTCATATTAAAGTAGTTCTATTTAATATGTATGATATGATACCTTTCTCTTTTAGACTAAAAAGGTTGAAATGCAAAATTGTAAAATTTATCAAAATGTTTGTCTCAGGAATAGGGTTAAAGCTATTGCAGAAATCCTTCTTTTCCCCAAATAAAATGCTATTAAATTATAATGATATTAAACATATTACATTGTTTAGGAACTTTTTTCCAGAAGATTTGCATGTAAGAAGTATAAGAGTTCTACTGATTAAAAAAAACCACATAGCTTAAATTTTTATAAAAGTGAATAAATTGTCCCACTGATCAAGCATTTCCATATAGGCTAGTTTCAGGTTTATTGTATTGAGTTGAGATGTTGCCTGTGTCTTTTAAAATGGGATATTTTACAAAATAATTTGCTTATGCCTAATCTTTAGATATTTTTCAAGAACTCCAGTTAATTGAGAAGAGTCAATTATTTAATGACCATTTCTTCTCTAGTAGACATATTTTTGTCTCTGAGCATTCAGGAACATCTTTTGGGAATTGAATCTGAAGTGTTACACTGTTGTAATGATTATGTACAACTTTATTCTGTCCTTTATTGTAAAAATTATTCTAGGATATGTAAGTTGACTTTAATTTCTTAACAATCAAGATTTTAGCAATTAATAGTGCTTCTTTCTTCTGTTTAAGATAAAATCTGCTGAATGTTTACTTAAAATTATTTTCCAAATTCATCAGATATTAAGATGATATATGTGTTCTAGCAAAAGCTTTAGTGCAAAGATGTCCAAACTTGGCAACTTTAAGACTTGTAGACTTCAATTCCCAGAATTCCTCAGCTAGCAAAGCTGGCTGAGGAATTCTGGGAGTTGAAGTCCACAAGTCTTAAAGTGCCAAGTTTGAACACCTCTGCTTTAGTGAGTACTGAATAAGTTGAAATTTGTGCGCTATTTTTTCCATGGTTGTATATTATTCTCGGTACTATTGTTTTGTGCAGATTTGCTTTGAAATACTTTAAGGACACTTCACCTGTGTTTCACCGACTTTTCCTGGAAAGTTTGGATACAAATGTGGTTCGATATGGACGGCGCAGAATGAAGTTGAGGGATCTCATGGAGGCAGCCTACAAATTTCTCCAAAAAGATCAGTCTGTATTCAGAGAGTTGTGGGATTGGAGTGTTTGTTTCCCCTTACTAAGGAGTCATGATACTTTGGTTCGATGGTAACTTTAATTTTTTTTACATTTATGTGGCTCATTGAATGAATGGGGAAGGCCTTGCTGTCATTTTTACCTTTATTACATAATTCATGAGTTAGATTTTAAAGCACACACTATTCCCTGAGCATATAATAAAGCAGACACTATTCCCTGAGCCTTGACCATCGTGTCTCCTTCTCCTCTTTTTCTCCCCCTCGTGTATGACTGAGTGAACGGATGAGTTTTGTGTTTTTATTGTATAGGTAACGTGTGTTTTTACTGTATGTCTTGGCCGTCTCGAGTTCCCCCGAAAGGGGTGAAGAGAGGCGGGATATAAATCTAATAAAATAAATAAAATAAAAATAAATAAGGGCTTCTAAATTGACAGGTAGAGGAACATTCAGTAAAACTATTCAGAGTAACTTTATGTAACCTAAATATAAACAAAATGGACTGTCAGACAATGTTTTCGTTAGACCCCAAAAAATGAGAATTACTCCTCATGTGCATGTAAATTAGTCTTGCATTTCTCATTTAGAATACTATGATAACATGATTACCACGTGTTCATGGACAAGTTTGTTTCATAGAAATTTCGCCTATATGCATTTTGTGCTTATTGACACATGAAAGTGCTCTTATACAAATCTTACCATAAAATCTCCAAGGTAGATGAGTTTTTGCTTAAAAGAATTTTTAGTAATGGGTAATGTTTTCCTTTTACTTCTATTAGAAAGCGGATCTAATGTTAAAAATTTATCTTTTGATTACCCTGAATTTAATAAGTGATCTTTCTAGAAAATCCAATCAATGTCAAAGTAATGATGAATAGTGGCCAGGCAAACTACTTTGATGTTTTTATAGTATTTGTTTCTTTTCCTGTAAAATTCATTCTTCATCAGGATATTGGGTTTAAAACTGATGAAGCAATCAGGTTTGCTAGAAACTTCATTAGGATAATACTGTAGATTTCCACAGTTGAAGTCTAGAATCCTTCATTAGTCTCATTCTAAAATATAAATGGTTTGTACTTCTCATTACATTATTTCTATGTCATCAGTATTCTTTCTCTTTTTTTGTCTTCTGGTAAATGTTAGCATTTAAAAATGATGGTAATAAGACTGATACAGCCCATTTTCATGAGCGATTTATAACTGATTTCATGAAACCAGTGATATAGAGAAACTATTAAATGGTTGTATGGAGTAGAGGGTGTCAAACTCGCATTGTCATGGCATTGTCATGTGGCATATCATGACTCCCCCCCCCATTTGCTAAGCCGGGTTTGGGCGTAGCAGCATGTGACTCATCCAGCCCATAGGCTGTGAGTTTGACAGCCCTGGAGTAGGATAACCATTTTTCATCTCTCTCTAAAATATTTTTAGAAATCACATTAAAATGTTACCTGAACAATTGTTCCCACATAGGTATACTGCCAGCTGTCTTGCTTTGGTTACATGCATGAATGATGAGCATCGATTATCTTTTTTGAAGAAAACTTTTAATCCAGAAGAGTTAATACATTTTAGGCTTAAGTAAGTTTTCACCCTTCTCTTCTTCTGTTTGCTCTCTTTTGCTGTATAGTTTCTAAAATATTCATTTAGTAGATCAGTCCACTGTAGTAAACATAATTGCAATTTTGATAGGCTTGTGGAAGAGACTCGAGTGCAAAACATTGAGCAGGCCTTAGTTCTGGCCAATGCAGACCAAAACTTCTGGAACAAAGGAGAGAAGCTACGGTACACTCAGAGAAAGCTGGTTGCTGCTGACCTTTGTGCAAAGGTGGTAGCAGTTTGTGGAGTTGTCTTACCTAGACAACAGTTTGAGCTTGGAGAAAATGTAAGTAAAACTGATACGTATTATGACTTGCATGAGAGTATTTAAAGACTTGTGCTTTTTTTCAGGTATTTACACTCTACAGGTAATTGTCCACTTAGGACCACAGTTGGGCCTGGCATCTCGGTCATTGTGCAAAGTCATAATTAAGCAGACCACCAAATGGCCACTTTGCTCAATGACCATAATCCCAACTCTTCCAGTTGAAATTATTATGTGGACTGCCAGGGAGACGGCCTAGGCAGGGAGAAGGTTAGCATTCTGAGATAGCGCTTTCCTCTCCCAGAGACTTTCTGAGCCTTCCACAGGGGACGGGAAAACGTTAGCGAATGACCACATTCTGAAAGAGGATTGGTTGAGCCAGAGAAGAGATTGCCTACAGAAATGGCTTGTTTTTTTTGTCTCTCTCCCCCTCCACAGAGACTGGAGAGAAAGGGATTATAGAGTAAACAGGCAAATAATGAAGAATACATCAGACTGTTTACATAGTGCTCTCATAGCTGTCAGCAGCAAGAGAGTACTGACTGGATTTTATTTTTATTTTTTATTTTTTTAAACACCTGGCAACTCCTCCTGAAGGTTTATAGAGAATGATACTTGAGAAAGACAAAGAGCAGATTTAGGAGAAGCTTCATATGACAAAACAGAAGTGTTTATTTCCATATACAGTACAGTACAGGCAACTTGATTCGGAATTCTTTGCTCCCACAAGTTCCAATTTTATGTTTTGCTCAGTTTATCCCTAAGATACTTACGAAATTATTACTAAGTTCTGTGCTATTTATGTTTTGTTCCTCTTAAATCTAATATTAGCTGAAAACATTGTCTTCTCTATTACAGCAGGAAAACATCTTGAACCATTTTGTGTTGGTGAATTCTATCTGTGCGCATCTCCAGAATCTGGCCATGGCTGTGTCTTCACAAAAAGCAGTGCTCCTTGAAGGGCCAGTAGGATGTGGCAAAACATCTGTGGTAGAGTTCTTGGCAGCACTTACAGGAAGAACAAAGCCCCCTCATATTCTGAAAGTCCAGCTAGGAGATCAAACTGACAGTAAGGTAAATGGAAACCAATTTTGGGAAAGTATTACCTTAATATTTCGATTAAAAAAAAAGTTTTACAAGCTTTGCAAGCCAATTGGATCATATGCTTTCTTGCTTGATCTTTTGTTGTAGAAGCCATATTGATCTGTAGTGAGTAAATGTACTGCTAAGCTTCTGGGTGGCTGTACATTCATTCATTTGAGAGAAATGAAGCATCAAAATATAAATAACTGGCTTCAGCTAAAATTTCACATCTTGGAAATCATGGTCTTCCTGGAAAGCAAGAGAGGACAAATGACATGTTTCTGATGACATTATCATGCATATGCATTTTGGAACTGACATGATCCATAATAGGGCTTTTAATTATTGGAGACATTTGGTGCATTTCATTTTGGTGATCTTTTGATTTAGTGTGATTGCTGCTGTTACAAAGCTTTTTTTAAAATACTTTTTAACAAATTGTTTACATGTGATGTCTTTACTATCTTCACAAGAAAAGATCAGAAATTTGTAATTCAGAAGCTCTCATAATTTTAAAAGAAAACAAATGATGCAAAGCTTTTGTTTCTGTTTTATTTTTATTTATTTTTTTAATACAGACTTTGCTGGGCATGTATCGTTGCACAGATATTCCAGGACAGTTTGTGTGGCAACCAGGGACCTTGACTCAAGCAGTTAGCAGAGGGCACTGGATACTTTTAGAAGATATTGATTATGCTGCCCTTGATGTGGTATGTGTTTGTATTTTGAAGTGCTTTGTGAATGCTTGGAATGAGAATCATGCTTAATTTCTCTTAATGTTTGACTTCATGGAAACTAGCCACTCATTTCCCCAGATAGTACTCTAGATTATTTATTTTTAATTAGCTCTTTCAGACTGAGGGCCCCCTGTGCCTTCTACTTTGGAACATGAGTTGTAGATCTTGTTTACAACTGAGTGCTGAATGTGTCATAGGACTATGGTGGTCAAATTAGAATGGAATAACTTCCCTCTTCATCCCCATTCCCCCCCCACACACACACACACACTTCTAAGTATGTAAATAGAATGTCTCACCCTTGCTCTTTTATCTGTCTATCTAGATAAAAATATATCTTATAATAAGTTCAAGTGTTTCTGTCTGGAAAGTGTCCTTCTTAAAAAAGTATTAACTTAGAGAATTAATTGCATATGTTTCAAGATGAAAAAATATGGACACCAGGTGCTATTATTATCACATCTGATGACTCACGTGGCACAACGGACAGTCCAGTGTGTTTGCAACAAAATAGGATCAATATAGCTGCTTGAACTAGTGAGCAGATGGGTGGAATCAGGCTTCCTCAATGACTGGGATGTAGTGAGGTTGGATTCTGAAGGATCTGGTTTTTTAGGAACTTTTTTGGGAAAAGAAGAAAACCCTGTCACATGAATGAACCTGCTCGTTTAGGTATGTGCGATTTTGTTGACTTTTTTTCTCTCTCACTCTCTTTTTCTCTTTAGATCTCTGTATTGATTCCTCTTCTGGAAAATGGAGAGTTATTGATTTCTGGACGAAATGACTGTATAAAAGTAGCCCCTGGATTCCATCTTTTTGCTACGAGAAGGTAGAAAGTATATCCTGCCCGGGAGGGTTTGATAATGACTTTAAAATGGTTTTGTAGAGATAGTGGGGAAGGGGCTTTGGAAGGCATACTTATAATTCTGTGTATATCTAAGTATACCTAAAAACATAATCCTTGAATCTAAGATGCTGTTTATAAAAATATTACAAAAGTATATATAAAACCTCAGGAGTAGTAGCTGAATTAATATAGTGGTGGTTCGTAGTGTTGTACAAATCAACCAAATTCTTACCAGATCATCATATGTTTTTATTAATATCAGATTAATATTAATCTCATATGCCATTATTTAGAGAATCAATATAATGAACAAATAATACCTAAAAATTAGTAATGGGGCATTCTAACATGTTGTTGCTATCATTTGAGATTTTAATTTCTTCAGTTTTGATGTGTAGTTAAGGAATTTTGTTATTAAATTTGTCGCCCATCTTGCAATTCGAGATGACTGAGCAGAAAGAGTTTTGGAAGTTTTAAGGTGAATAGGTTGCTGATACTTGAACAAATAGGAGTTAGCTTCCCTTGATCTGTTCAACTAAGGTATGAATATAATACTAATGGCAGATGGTTATAACACTGTATAATATTTTTGGCAGGAATGCCTGCGTTGCTTCAGATGTTGCTAAATTGCAACTCCCATCAGCCTGTTGAACATGACCAATGGAAGAATAGTTCATGACTTATATTTAAGTAATGTCAGGCTGTAAGTTCTCCACATCTGGAATCTAACGCTCTAAAGAACCTAAACACTAATTTGTGGTTTTATTACTATAGAGTTTTCAGTTATGGCGGTGGTTGGTATAGGCAGCAAAACAGTCATGCTGCTCTTTTGGACAAGTACTGGACAAAAATTATGCTTAACAACTTGCCTAAGGCTGAACTCAAAGAGGTATGTAAGGAGAGGGAATAAGCTCCATGAACTGACAAAAGAATTATTTCAGGATTTCATTTCAAATTTGCAATTTAACTACAGAAAAAAAAGTATTCTATTACGTTAATTCCCGCTAAAACTTGTAGAGTATGATTTATGCCATGTTCAGGATGAAACTGTCAGAGTATTAAAAACAGCTTATATTCCTCCTTCAGATTCTTCAAAGAAGTTACCCTAAACTTGCCACTGTAACAGATTGTCTGTTGGATATCTACATTGAGCTTACTGGTGATAAACATTTATCTGAAAAGCAAGATGTGGGCAATGAGAATGTAATGGAAGATGCATCATGCTTGACTGTAAATAAAAAACCATGTTTGGAGGGCAGAGAGTTATCACTAAGGTACTAAAATGTGTAATTAAGCTGATGAATATTTTAGTTTGGGGGAGGGAAATTATCCTCAG
>JANHGC010001299.1:500512-514126 GCA_027560395.1 Boaedon fuliginosus | reverse complement strand
TACTTGGCCCAAATTACAGGTAAAGTCCAGTACTGAGACCTTAGCCAAGATAGCTCGCTCCCTGTCATTCAGGATACTGCTTATAAGAGTTATGTGCTTAGAGCTCAAAGCATTGTTAGAGGCCCCACACACCTACTTCACAGTCTGTTTCTGTTGCTTCCCTCTGGGAGGAGGTTTCAAAGTATTTTTAGCAGGACTACCAGGTTCTGTAACAGCTTTGTTCCCTATGCCATCCATCTGATAAACTTGCAAGATTTATTTCTCTCACCATGTACATGTATATATCCGAACTCGACTCTGTTGTTTCTCCGTGTCATATAATACATGTGGGTACATGCATAATTTTTGTATTTATTCATTTATCTTGTCATGTTTATATTAGAGGTGGAGACTCTTTGAGTGCTGTATGCAATGTAATTTCATTTTAATGTATGCTGATTATAGTGACAATAAAGTTATTCCAAGTCTAAGCCTAAGATAGAAGTGATAACTCGGGAACCAATTCATCATCTTCTGTACCTTTTTGTTCGAAGGGCACCGTTTGAAAGTTATCAACATGAACCAGCAGAGTGATACTGCAGATCTTCTAGGAGGGTGAGTGGATAAGTCAATTAAAAGAAATACCCTCAATAATCTCCTTCCTAGACAAACGGTATTGGCAATATAGAAATATACATTTTATTCCTTGGAATACAATATATTTTGAAAGCTCGAAATCAATAGGGAATTAGGCCGTCCCAACAAGAGTTGGAGGAAAGAAATCATGTTTGGTGAGTAGGTGTAGCTTTGCATGAGCATTTAAAATTTTCAGCATAATATTGTTTGCTGTTTGATTGACAGATCAGAAAAGACAGTGACAGGGATGTTCCACCCAAAGGGTTGATGGGAAGGGAGGGGAGGAAAAAGTACAGGAAAAATGCAAGTACTTGGAGAAAATATACCTTTTTCATATTGTAGCTCACCTTTGTTTATCTTATTTTTATTGATTGATTGATCAAATTTAGGCACTACCACTCGAAGTGACTCATGCCATCAACTTCTTGAGGCTGTTTTGTTTTGAATTCTTTACAGATATAAGCCAGTGGATAACAAGCTGATTTGGCTGCCCTTGAGAGAGTCTTTTGAGGAGCTTTTTGCACAGACGTTTTCAAGAAAGCAAAACCAGACTTTTTTAGGGCACATCCAAACATGTTACCGACAGAAGCATTGGCATAACCTTCTCAAACTGATGCAGCATGTTTACAAATCTGCTATTAATAAGGAGGCTAAAGAAAATGCATCTGGTAAGACATCTGTGAGTTATGGGGTATTCCACACATGCCTTTCTTTTTAGACTCAGGAAAGATTAGGGAATCCTACATATATTGCTGGAACAATTTTACATACTTTTTTTTTTATCGTGGTGGGAAAAAAGATCGAGTTCCCCTTGATCAGGGAAGAGAGGCGGGGTATACATCAAATTAAATAAATAATAAATAAAAGGTGGAAGCCACAACAGGGGAAAGGAATGAATCAAGGGAGTCTCTTTCTCTCTCTTTCATCAGAATCCTAGGTGAAAAGTCAGGTCTTTACAGCTCTTTTAAACAACAGCAGAGGGGGCCCTCTGGATCTTGGGGGTGGGGAGCTAATTCCACAAGGTGTGCTGCTACAGAGAAGCATCCTGAAACGTGCTAGCCCTGCAGAATCATATCAGCTGGGTAGATACAAAGCAAGATGTTATGGCCATCCTTTTATTCTTAATAAAGCAAGATCAGATAAGTAGAAAGAGATACAAATGATTGCAGTTTTTGGCTTTTTACCAGTGTCTTAGGCAAGTGTTGCAGTAAAATAATGTAACAAGGCTAACATCTTATTAACATGCGATGCAGTTCTCTGATATCCTTATCCTGCTAGTGGATTTTACAACATAAAAGACATATTTATAAATAGCTTTATGGCCAATAAAATGTTTTAACTATTGTTTGACACGTTCCATATTTCCATTCAGTGCCTTATTTGTAAAACTTCCTTCTATAAGGTTAAATTCAGACATGTCTTGAACTACACTGAATTACAGTGATGGTTTATAAGTATTTGTAGTATACTCTTGGTTTTAATGAAGAAATCTGTCATTGTAGGCTTGCCCCTGAAGGAAAAATGGGAAGAATTTGGTATCCGATTGGATCATGCTCAGCAGCAGATGAAGATGACAGAAAATGCACTGGTCTTTGCATTTGTAGAGGTAATATTTTTCTTAATGTTACCATGTTTAAAAAAATTATGAATGGCGGCAGGATATTTTATTCTGGGTATTGATGCAACCTTCTGAAATCTTACCACACTCAGATGAATTTAATGAAAAGCATGCAATCTTTTTAAGTCTGGAAGAGTATTTTAGAAAGTGCACATAGCCTCCTAACCAAAATTAATTTTGAAGTAAACGAAGGTAAAGATGCGTTCAAAATTAACTTTTGTATCAATTATTAATGTTTTGAGTTGTCATGAAAATTGCACTCAAGATTATGGGAGGCTGGTGCACCCTTCTGTGAATTCTTCCCTCTGGTTACAAAGAAAATTGATACAAACAAAAAGGACTTTATTTCTTACCACGATTTCTTTAATACTGAGATAGAACAGTTGCTAAACAGGATCTTCCTGCATCCAGTGCTTTCAGTGGCCTTCATTTCTTAAATGTCATTTTGAAATTTTTGAAGGCTATAGGAATAAAGGTTTTCCTCACTTGACTACCACTCATTCAGTAACTGTTCAAACTTAGGGTCCTGAATGAGTGGTAGTTAAAACTTACCTTTGTACATATATCAGTTGCGGCATCCTTGCAGTCACCAGATCACAATCCAGGTGCTCAGTGCCCAGTTCACAATTATGATATCACATCATCCCATGATGATCCATGGTCACATGATTGCCATTTGCTACCTTGTTCACTTCCAACAAACAGAATCAATGGGGTAGCTGGCAGAAGTTGCAGATGGCAACCATGTGATGCCTTCTCTTAATGACCTGCCAAGATTCACTTAATGACACGAACTGGAAATGCTGGAATTTCCATCACCATGGCATGATCTTGTAACATTGTGCTTTATGACCATAACACTTAGCAACAGAAATTACGGCCTGGATTGCCATCTAAATGACTACTTGTATCTCAGAGACATAGTAGAAGGCCAAGGACTGCATCAGGAGAGTAATTTTACCTTCGTCCATTATATACATCATCATTCATTATATAATGTCCATCTTTGAGGGAGATGGACAGTTTAGAAATGGATGGATAGATAGATAGATTAAATAGATAGATATTTCTCTGCCTTCCTTTCTTCATTTTTTCTGCTTACATGAGCGTTGGTAACTTCTTTCTATGTTTTTTTTCAGGGCACCCTAGCACAAGCAGTGAAGAAAGGAGAATGGATTCTACTGGATGAGATTAATTTAGCTACAGCAGAGACATTAGAATGTTTAAGTGGTTTACTTGAAGGGTTGTCTGGTTCACTTGTTTTACTAGACCGAGGAGACACAGGTATATATATTTTTTAATAGCATTACATTTTGATGTTTGGTAACATGTTTGTTTAGGATGGTTTTTAAGGGTGTAGGGTAATAATAATAATAATATTTTAACCTCTAATATCTGTAAGGTTGTGTTGGATTTTTGTGGTGCAGTTCACAATTTGAGATAACAAGTCCATAGGTCTGGATAAGAACTTTGTGAGAAAACCACTTGTGGAATCCCATTGGTGATGAGTATCTCTAAAGGGGAAGAAAACTACCATAGTTAATCGTACTGTATTTTCAGAGTATAAGAGGCACTTTTTCCCTCCCTAAAAGAGGGTGAAAATCTGGGTGTGTCTTATACCCCGAATGTTGAGTATAGGAGGCTGAAAATGCGAGGTATGAAGACCTCAGGAGGCAAAAAAACAAGCTATTTTCACTTGTTTTTTTGCCTCCTGGGGCATCTACATGCCCTGCGAACTCACTCCCCAGAAGCATTTTAGAGGCAAAAAACGCAAGATTTTTATAATCTACCAGAAAGTGGCAACAGATTGATTGGGGCAGGCAAGACTAAGATACATGAAGAACCCAGCTTGTTTGCAGTAGCTGGAAAGAATAAACCCTTTCTGTAGCTAAAGTGTTATATCTTGTTTGCCATAAAGATCTGGCAGGTTTTTGGATTCTCGGATGTTAATATTTGTATATAAGTGGATGTGCTCATATGATGTATTTTCAGGAGAAGGTTGAAAGACCAAAATCTGCTATCAACCTGCTAATAGTTGTCCTAGGGGTGATGTAATTTTTTCAGCTGCAAGTTTGTAGAAAACTTAACTGGAAGAATTCTCCCATAATTATAGTTTGAATTGATACTGAATTCTGACTTTTAGAATGAATTTATTTTTCTCTCAGAAGTTATCTAAGAGAATTTAACTTGGCTCCAATCCTCACTGTCCACTTTCAGTCTCACTTATGGAAACTTGTTTCTTGCAATATTTTTATTTTTCTGTATGTTTCAGGTTCAGCTTGGAGTTAACATCACTACTTTTTCATTTATAAATTGGAAATGAAATTGACTAAATAGTTAGAGACTTGAAATGTGAATGTTTGGCCACAGTTCTTTGGAAATGTAGTTGATGAGATCAGGAGGCTGGTATTATTTTTATAGACTGTTGATAGATATTACGGAAACATCAACTTAAGTAATGTGGAATATGAGTAAAGTATGGATAGAGCAACAAAACTACTATTACAAGCTTTTAAATGCACAACACCTGCCCAAGACTTACTTGTTAATATGTTTGTTTTGTTTTCCTGAGGAAAACTGGAACTGAAATTGGATGTCTCTGCTTTTTCTTTTTAGAGCCATTGATACGTGATCCCAATTTTCATTTATTTGCTTGTATGAATCCAGCTACTGATGTTGGAAAACGAAATCTACCTCCAGGAATACGAAACAGGTAAAAACAGAATAATCAGTTGATTAGATGATTATTCTGAAGCTGATGTTAGTAGTTTTCTTTTTATACATTGTTTTCTACTACTGTTTTCTTTTTATACATTGTTCTGAAATCCACCTTTGTTCATGAAGCAAAAACAAATATTTTTGAATATGAAATATATCTCTATTGTATCATGCTATAAACTGGACCATACTGTTCGCTAATATACAGGCAAAGAGCCTTACTAGTGTGTCTCTGGAATGCATAGATGATGCTACTGTACAAACTTTGGGAATTGTAGTTCAGTTTGTTTTCAGTCATCACATTCAGAGCAAGGCTAAAATTATATAGTGATCCCTTGGGAAATATAAAGGAAAAAACACTGTTGGGTATCTTCTGATAAGTCAGCATTACTATTAAGCTGCCTAGGAGATGGATGGCTATATATGAGTGAATTTTATGCTTATTTGATCCATTGTAGGCCATACTTTCTGATTTAGCATGGCAAGTAGGAGAACTCTGAGAATTATGTCATTAGTGGTGGCCTGCCAAATGCTTGTTAAGCATTCCATTCAATACTTACACTTTGATTTCCCCACTGAGTACTTAGCAGGCTGCACTTGACAGTAGAATTAAATTTAAGGTTATGGAACTGCCTCTGCAGAATTAAAAATTATTTAACAGCAAAAGAGCAGCATGTTGCTTAGCGAGCTTCACTAATGAAATTCCAGTGCATTGTGTTCTGTATGTAACCTTACTTGGACTGGATTGCTTGTGGGGCTAGTGGGTGCTCAGCATTTTTTCTGTGGTCTCTGCTTTTCAGCAGCAAAAAAATGTGCAATTTCCTGTCATTGTGAAAAAGAGAAGTTTTTAAAGGCCTTGTAAGCTCAACACAAATCTTTCAGTAAAAAGTTTCAGTAAAAACTTCTGCCAAAATTTAAAGAAAACAAATCCGAATCCTTTCCTCCTGAATGATATCATTCCACTTCTATATTTTAAAATGGCTTTTAGCTGTAAAAACATTAAATTTAAATTTTATTGCGGCAGAAAGTCAAACGCTTTGACTTTTTACAGCAGTAAAACTTGCCCATACTAACAATATAATTGAGGTGAATTATTTTTATTCAACTTTTGACACTTGATTGAAGATAGTTTGGGATCTTTTTCTCTTTCTTCCCCATTGATTTGTTTGTTGGAAGCTAGCAGGAACTTAACTCACCTAACGGCTGTGGGATTCAGCTAACAATGGCAATCCAGGACTTCAGAGATTGCCATTCCTAAGCAATGGAAATTTCAGTCTCAGTTGCCATTGTAAGTTAAGTACTATTCGTATGTACATATGGAGTTGTTACAGTGATTTTGGTTATTTCTCTATTTTGCACAGGATTGTTTTTGATGAAAGTCATGTTGTGCAATGTTAGGCACTTTAAACTGCCACTGAATCTGAGATAATATACAAGCAAATTATGCGATCTAGGAATGGGCCCTATCTGAATGCTCATTGTTCTGACCCAGGCTTCTCGAATACACTCAAAGTCAGTTTCTTAAAGCAACCCCCCCTTTTTATTAACAAAACAAGGAATGTCTCATTTATCAGCATCCTTAATTACAGACCTGGGAAAGCTGCCAGGCTGATAAAATTCAGGCAGATAAAATTCCGGCAAACTTGGCAATCCAATACGACTCGCAGCAGAGAAGCAAGAAAAAGTTATCTGCAAAAGGACTTCGAACAAATTCAAATAAGTTGTTTCCTGTGAATACCACTCCCCTTTCATTTCTCTTTATGCTTTAGGGGAGTGGCCATTCACCGATCACCTGTGGCCTTGCTCTCCCGTCGGCCCCTTTTCCTGATCTGTTCTTGTCTTCTAGTAACTCTGCGCACGTGCACACTGATAATTGGCTCCAGCTGTTCCTCTTCGCTGCTGTCTGATGCAGAAGACAACTGATAGCTGGCAGACAGCCCTGCTCCCATCTCTGCCTCAGACATAGAGCCTTCTTTCGATCCTTCCCTCGAGTCCAAGCTTGGCCCAGGTTCCCCCCCCAACCCCTCAGAGTCAGAATTAGCTGCCAGCTTCACTGACAGCTGCCGAGCCAAAACACTCATGCTGTGTTTAGGAGCCCTGGTGGCTCACTGATTAGAATGCAGTATTGCAAGCTAACTCTACCCACAGTCTGGAGTTCATTCGTGACAGGCTCAAGGTTAACTCAGCCTTCCATCCTTCTGAAGTTGGTAAAATGAGGATCTAGATTCTAGATAGTTGGGAGCAATATGCTGACATTTGAAAACCACTGTAAAACAGTGTGGAACAGTATATAAATATAAGTGCTATTGCTATTGCTGTGTTCCTCTCTGATAGGTTAGAACTTGTATTACTATGTAACACTTTTATGCTGTGATTGGCAGATTGGTGTTTACTCTTCAGTTTTAGTATGACTTAGCATGACGATACCTTGAACTTTTAAATGTATTGTCACCTTACAGGCTTACTGAAATCTACATAGAAGAATTACAGAATGAAGAAGATTTATATATTCTTATAATGGATTATCTGAAAGGCCTTAATGTGAGCAAAAATATAGTTCATGGGATCATCACGTAAGTCAAAAGCTGTATATTTGTTTACTGTTTGTACCTATTTCACCAATTATAACAATACAGAAACCTTATATTGTAATTTTTGGTTCTGTTTTTGTTCAGGACCATCGTATTAAAGTTTTGGGAGTGGGGGTGGTTAAGGATTAGATTTATTTTATCCTGGATGCTTTTTTGTGCTTTATATTGTTTCTGTGAGTCTGAAACATTTGGCAACTTCAAATTTAATGAAGATGCTGATGTCAAACCTAGAGAAACTGAGTTATTTATTCTTTTCTTTGCATTTGTAGCTTCTACCTGACAGTGAGAAAAGAATGTGAATCAAAACTGGTGGATGGGACAGGCCGTAAGCCTCATTATAGCCTTCGCACCTTATGTAGAGCTTTGAAGTTTGCATCATCCAATCCATGCAACAATATCCAGCGCTCACTTTATGAGGTGATTATCCTTGCTTTCTTTGTTCCTGAATGTTGAGAACTGTAATAGGAAAATATTCAGTATTTTTCCACCATAATACTTCACATTTTATGAGCATCCCCCTCATGCACCTGTCAATAATGCATTTTAATTTTTTACTTCTTCTTACAGGGCTTTTGTTTGGGTTTTCTTACTCAGCTTGATAGAAACTCTTACCCAATTGTTCAGCACCTCATATGTCACCATATTTTGTTTGGAAACATAAAAAATCTAAAGCAGGCAAGTATTCTTTGAATAATTAGAATAAATTTTTTGCTGTTTAAATGAAGGATATCTTCTCACTATTAAACGCTCTGAGCTCTGAAAGCCCATTTTGAGTTTTCAAAAAAAGGCACTATTGTTTCATTGTTTTGTCACAGCTCAAGATAAAATGAGGCATTTTGTTTATATTGTTTCAAGTGTTCCATTACAGAAAGTGAAATAAGCTCATTATACTGTTACTTTTCAATCTCAGCCACAAGGGTAGGCAAGATTCAGTCCATACTGGGTGTTACACTGCATCCAAAATATGGAAAAATTGGCCAGAGATTGTTTTTAAATTTCTTTTTTTTTTAATAATAATGTTATTGTTTTCTTTTTTATGCAACATTTCATATACATTTTTAAATGCCTTTATAGCAAACAAAAATTAGGATGTGGATAACATTTGCTGCTACAGCTAGATAGCATTCATAAGAAATTAGCCTCCCCAAAATCTCTATACTGCTGGGATGAACCATGATGCTGTAAGAGTTTTTGAATATCTCTTCTAATTCCAAAAGGAGTCATTTTGTTCTGAAATAAGAATGCAGCATGTTTTATGCTTTGTTCATAGCCTTATAGTGGAGCTTTAATCTTTTAATCATACTGATTACATCTTGCTTTATTCTATTTACTTGGATTTTCTTGTAATCTTTCCTTTCCATTACATAGGCCCATGAAGAATAGATATGAATTGAGTTTATTATTGATATTCTATCTAAGTGCTAGAATAAAAGTCACATAGTTCTCATAAAGGGGAAATGCTATGATGTTTTAAGAGGGTCTGTCAATAGCTTAAATTAGTTATATTTTTATAACCCCATTTTAGTCCTTACCAGAGCCTAAAGGAGGCAAAATGATAAAAGTAGAAGGATATTGGATTTCAACTGGTGATAACGAACCTACTATTGATGAGACTTACATTCTCACACCTTCAGTCAAACTTAACCTTAAAGATATTGTCCGAGTTGTATCAGCTGGGTACGTTGGATTTTATTCTTCCCTTTTCTGTTCTGTGAAAATAATTTTCATTTAATTTGATACATAAAAGTAGCACTGACTTTTGCTTAATGCAACATGCTTCTCGATATCAACTTTCTAATGGCAAAAACAATAAATATCATTGTTTGGAAGCTACTGTAAGCAACATATGTAGTAAGACTATGAAAACAGTTAAAGGTAGAGAAATTTTTTCTATAAAGTTCTTGGCCACTGTAAAATCTTATCTCTAACGTTATGATCTGCTAATTCTTCAAGGACATACCCTGTTCTGATTCAGGGAGATACTTCTGTTGGTAAAACCAGCTTAATCCGATGGTTGGCTGCTGCAAGTGGAAATCATTGTGTTCGGATTAATAATCATGAGCATACTGACATTCAGGAGTATATAGGCTGTTATACATCAGATATATCTGGAAAGCTGATTTTTAAGGAAGGTAGGACTATGGTTACTATGCACATTTCTTGGCCATTCTTTTCTTTTTCAGCAAGTGTTATATTGAATGTTCTCTCAAAGATTACAAAACTCTTTATTATTTGCACTATTATTATTTGTACCCCTGTTGTACTCTACAGGATTATGGAAGTGGTTTTTGCTTTAGTGTTGCTTTTAGAGCATGGATGGTAGCTCATGTTTAGTGAGAACTGTTCTGTTCTATGAGAATGCATTCTGCTGGTAGGTAGGCTTGCAAATTGGTTATTATACTGGAAGGAAGCATAAGTTGAGGAGGAAAATGGGAACATGAAGGATTTTTCAAATATTCAGTTTAAAAGTGATTCAGTAAAATTATCCCTTTGAATCTTCAAGTGTGTGATCAATATATCAGACTGAGTGTTTACAAATTGACATGCGCAACTATTTTTTTCAAATTAAACTTGACATGTCAATCTAGTTTAGTAATTCAGATAACCTTTGTTTATAGTTGTTAATTCATTAAATCAAATTAATGGTTCATACTGATTATTTGGGTCTTACACATACAACTAATAGTAAGTTGCTTCCAGTGAGCTTCTGCAGATCTGAGCTGTGTCACTGCCACAGCTTCTTGTTCATTCCTCCTTGGTTGTACTCTTGCAGCAATTAAAGGTAGCCAGTAACAGTGTGATGCTTTTCAACAGGCAGCACAAGTTAGAATCCAGAAAGTGGCAATAATATGATAGGGTATAAGTGCATTTCTACTTAAAAATAAGCCACTATAAATTCAGGGGATGCTACTTTTAGGTCTATGGGGTTACCTCCCCCTGCCCCTTTCTTGTCATTATTAGAAAATCAATTGAGTTCAGTTAAAATTACTCTCATGAGGCTATGGAGTGGTTTAGTTAATACTAATGAATTGTTGAAGTGGATTGTTCTGATTATACAGTGTAACTGATAATTTAGATTTGTATGCAAAGTAACTGTAAGTGGAAGTGAACTTACTCTCTATGATCCTGGAACCAGAATCCTGGGACCAGAATCAGGAGATTAAAATTGATAAGGAAATAGTTTTAGACAGTACATGAGGAAGAAATTCTTTATTACAAGCTATCCCAGTAGAGCAAACTCTACATGAAGTGATGAGTTCTCTTGTACTGGAGATCTTGAAACGGTGAATAGTCAATCTGTCATAGGATTGATAGATTGATAAATACTGGGTTTTTATGCTGCTCTAGGCATGTATGACTCTTGAGTGGTAACAGGTCTCCATTAGTGATGAGATAAAAAAACTACAGAGGGCAACAATGTACAGTATTAATTATTCAACATACCTTAACACTTATACCCACTCACTCTTCAGGAAGGAGAAAAACAACCTTCAAACTCTAAAGGCTACTGAGAGAATCATCTTGTATTGTGGAGGCAAAGTGTTCCAGTGGATACTCTAGCTCAGTGTTTCTCAATCTAAGCAACTTTTAAAATGGATGGACTTCCAAATTCCAGAATTTCTCAGCCAGCATGCTGAGTGGGGAATTCTGGGAGCTGACGTTCACCTATCATAAAGTTGCTGAGGTTAAGAAACATTGCTCTAATGGATACTGCACTGGATAGGGTGTTGAACTTGATGTCTTCTAAAGTTCCTTCTCACTCTGATTCTTTGATCATTTTTTCCCAAGATTTGTCACTGCTTCTCACTGCAGAATGTAAATAAAATACACACACACACACATACTGTTTGGTAATTACTTTAAAGGTATCCTCATTGATGCCATGCGAAAGGGATACTGGATTATCTTAGATGAACTGAACTTGGCACCTACCGATGTTTTAGAGGCACTGAACAGATTGTTAGATGACAACAGAGAGCTGTTCATTACAGAGACTCAAGAAACCATTAAAGCTCATCCACGATTCATGCTGTTTGCAACCCAGAATCCTCCAGGACTGTATGGAGGCAGGAAGGTTTGTTGACTGTCTTAAGATCATTACTTCTTCCTGTTTCTTTCCTTACTATAATATATTGCATATAAATAGCAAACATTTGCCAATAGCTATCCCTTCTGTGATCAAATTAGCATTTAAAAAACATTTTACATTTAAAAAACAATGGGATTTTAAGTGTGCGTGCGTGTGTGTGTGTGTGTGTGTCATAGATATAAAGATATATATAGATATAATATACCTATGGTCACAAAAATACCGTAATATACCTTCCAAGTGAGGCCTGGGTATTTTTGGAAGGAGAGTGATAATACAGTATATTGAAATACGTTGACAAAGGGAACAGACCTATAAACGCTGCTGCCAATCCTGTTTCTATTTTACTGCTGGTAAAATCTTAATAAGACCAGACCCTTATGTTGAGGATAGCTAGAAAGTATGTGAGAAAAGATTTTTACTGGTATTTATGTAACCATTTTAACATATAACATGAGTTATTCCAATATCTGGAGATCGTCTGGTTGAAGAATGCCAATGTAAAAGTTACATGAATTGGGTTGCTCGTCATGATACATTTTCATTTGGAAGCTACTGTAAGGCTAGAATATGCAGCTGAGATTTTTTTAAGATGCAGGATTCTAAGGAATACAGTGTGTGTATGTATGTGTGTGTGTGTGTATATATATGTATATATACACACACACAACTGATATATGTGGTTTTAATTCCAATTATATATTGAGGTATTCCAGGATTGCTTAGAGAGGGTGGTTTAGAGAAGCCTGTAATCCTCATAAATAAGTACGCAAATAATAAATAATTAAACACAGAAGTCACTACCAGTATGATATAGACAGATTACAGACAGAAAAACTGAAAGTGATTTTCTCCATTAAGCGTGATGGACAAGAGCATGATCCTGATCTGAGAGAATTGCCAGATCTATAAGCATTTGTAACATAGGTCTGAATTTCTGGACACGTTTATTAACAGTTTGCTAATTATGTACACATGCTTTAATCTCAGTATATGTATTGTTCTTTTGCTATAATATAAAAGAAGCATGTATATAAAAGTGTGCATTGTCTTAACTTCCATAGAATGGATATTTCACCATGAATTTGAAATCTTTTGTTTTTAAATTGCTGATCTATTGTTGATAGACCTAAGGAACAAACTTTTTATTTTTATTTTACTGATAGGTATTCCAGGACTATTGTTTCAATTAAAATCTTTTTATAGGTTTTATCTAGAGCCTTCAGAAATAGATTTGTGGAGCTGCATTTTGATGAGTTACCCAGTACAGAATTGGAAAACATTTTGCACAAAAGATGCCAGCTTCCACCTTCTTACTGTAGCAAATTGATCAAAGTCATGCTGGAACTACAGGTATTGCTAATTATTGTGCTGTTTTCTTAAGAGGAAGCAAACAGAGTAGGCTGAATTGAATTAGTATATCTTTACCAAGGAGGATCCAGTTGTCTGATGGACGGTTATGTAAATATGAGAAATAAATTATTTTGTTTGTTTGTTTATTGAATTTATATTGCCACCTATTCACCGATGGCGACTCAAGGTGGTTTACAGAATATAAAACGACATTTAAAACAATAAAACCAACAAAAAGAATCAAATAAATTAATATAGTACAGTATAACAAAATCACCTCACAGCCCCCATTCCGGCAACAGCACATCACATGAGCCATTTAATGGGCTCCATCCTGCTTTGGGTTCCCCAGGCCTGCTGGCAGAATCAGGTCTTCAGTGCCTTCCAGAGGAGTATTGGAGAGAGGGCCGTTCTAATCTCTGTGGGTATGATGTTCCAAGAAAAAGAGGGAGTGACCACAGAGAAGGCGATCACCAGGTGTATCTCCTTCGGGGATGGATCCCACAGCATTCCCTCCTCCTTGCTCTGATGGGTTGGGTGTGCAACCAGCAAGAGATGGTCCCTCAGATAACCTGGTCCCAAGCCATGAAGGGCTTTAAAGGTGACAACCAGCACCTTGAATTGTACCC
>JANHGC010001299.1:453395-465668 GCA_027560395.1 Boaedon fuliginosus | reverse complement strand
TCTGTATTTCCTATCAATTTTATAAATGTTCTATAGGTGAAACAGGATGATTTGAAATGTTCTGGAATCTCACCCTAGGCTTATACTCAAGTCAATAGGTTTTTCCAGTTTTTGTAGATAAAATTAGGTACCTCAGCTTATATTCGGATCAGCTTATACTCGAGTATATACAGTATTTTAAACTTTCGAATTGTCTTGAATGTATATGTATATATTTAGGGTATTTTTATCTTAATTGTTCCTTTCTCATTATTGCTGTAACTTTAGTATGAATGTGTACGAACAAACAGCTAAGATTCAGTAGCTGCTTTTTCTCATTATTTTCAGGAGTAGCAACAGTGATCAGTTAAGCACCTTTTCAGAAATAAGGCCCTTTATTGCTTTTTGCCTTAAGTTCACACCAGCTACCTCTCAACAACTTCAAGGACTTTATTATCTACTAGACTGTAACAAGGTAAAAAAAATACTTTAAAGCTGAATAAAATCCTTCCCTTTTTTTAATGATTGATTGCATGATATTCAAACACAAAACTAGTTTATTTCATCTTCTTTAATTGTATAGAGAAATTCCTTTTCTTTTATAGGAGCTAAAGGGAAACTTGAAATGTTTTAATCAGACTCAGTAGAGTAAAAAAACAAAGTGAATATTCACCACATTTTGGGCAATCATCTCACATTTATGGCCATCTGCTTACTGCAATTTACGATGTTTTTATTAGAAACCATCATTTACTTCTGGTTTCCAGCACAAAAGGCCCTATAACGAAAAATGGGATTGCATAATGACTATGATGTTTGCTTAACAATTGCCATGTTCGCTAAAAAGGTTGTAAAATCAGGCATGGCCATAGGGCATACTTTTTTAATATCCTGATTTATGACTGAAATTGTGGTCATACGTCAAGGACTACTTGTACATAAACAGCCCATTTTAATTCTTTTTTTCTGACTGTATTTGTGCTTTAAATGAGATAGATTTATTTTCCTATTTGTAAAGGACCATAGTTTCAAACTTTAAGCTTGAATCATTGTGAACACAACAATTGCCTTAAATGTCACCACCACCATAACCAGATTCTGTCTAGGCCTGAGATGAAGGCAACAAATTACTTTTTGGATGTTTGTGATATTCTAGGCCAGGGGTGTCAAACTTGATTTCATTGAGGGTCACATCAGGGTTATGTTTGACCATGGGGAGATGTGCCCATGGTGGGCCTGGCCAGCTCAACATCACTTGTATTGGGGGCACCAATGGTAGCCCAGGCTGGGTGGGGACCAATTTTGCTAGTAGTTTGTTTTGCTAGCCTTCTGCCAGCGAAAGTGGAGCTCCGCAGCCCTCCATTTTCGCTTGTGACAGCCTCCTGCAGCCCTCTGCCAGCGAAAGGGCCACTGCGCACAGCCCTCCTGAGCTCTGTTTTCGCTACCAGGGGCACCACGGGCCGGTCCTGTGCTGTTTCCAAGGCGGCCCTGCAGGACAGATCTGAGGACTCTGTGAGTCAGATTCAGCCCACAGGCCTTGAGTATGACACCCCTGTTCTAGGCTATTAGACCTGCCTAATACAGCCAGTGTTGAAAGATGATGAAATATAGCAGCACATACATGGTGGTCCACAGCTAGCCCCCACTTGCTCCAAAAAGTAACATTTTCAAACACTTTCCACAATTGATTGGAGTATTAAGCATGATTTTAGAAGTCTTTAATACCTTTGCCTTTTTATCTTTCATTTTAGGTCTCTGCTGATGAAATGTCACTTCTGTGGTCAGAACTTGCTGTTGCTGCTTTTCAGGCTTTCTGGGGAAGCACAGTAACTACAAGTCCCGAGCGGTGGCTGTCCTGGCAGCCATTCTCTGTGGAAGAGAAGATGATATCCAGCTCATTAATGCATTCTTCTATCCAGGTTTGTGTGGGAAAGTATAATGTTCTCAAAAGGGTGATTAAATTATAGCAGTTTATTCTTTCCAAAGGATACGTGCAATAATACAGAGGCATAACTATATTGAATTCTACTGTATAGTGCAATATTAATGGAATATTAGGGGTTTTCAATTCAATTTATTTATTTATTTATTTATTAGATGCGAAGGATGTGTGCTTGTGTTTTATTTTTATAGTTATAATGTACACTGAAGATGGCATTTAATTTCATTGTATGAGGTGCAGTGGCAATAAACTAAATTAAACTAAACTAAACAATAAGCTTTGTTATCATAACAAGAGTTTAAGATACAGAATTGTTTAGCATGCTTAAGACTCTTTTTAGCAAAGTATTAAACGTATTTTTACACTGGGTTACCCATCCCTTCTTTGTAGATGACTCCATTTCATCTTCCCTCCCATCCATCCCACCCAATATTCTGTTTCAAATTTTTCCCCACATTTCATTCTATCCCGGGATGCGATGGCTCAGCAGCTAAAAGGCACTGAGTTTGTCAGCTGGAGAGCTGACAACTGGGGTTCAAGATCTGACCTCCGTGCAATGGGGTGAGCTCCTGTTTCTTGCCCAGCTCCTGCCCATCTAGCAATTCAAAAGCATGCAAATGCAAGTAGATAAATAGGTACCACTTTGGTGTGAAGGTAACAGCATTCCATGCACCTTTGCATATAGCCATGCTGGCTGCCTGACCAGGGAAATTCTCTTCGGACAACCCTGGCTCCCTCGGCCAAGAAACGGAGATGAGCACCACTCCCTAGAGGCCGACGTGGTTGACAAGGAAACCTTTACCTTTTTTCATTCTGTTCCTATTGAACATGCTCACTGGACTGATTCTTGTGGTTCCTTTACTTTAAATAGTTTTTTACAGATAGACACTTTACTAAAATTTTATGGTGTATAATAACTACTTTCATGCTAGAAGTTTCAAATTAGAAATGTGCTTGCTACTAGTTTACAGGAATTAAAAGTGTTCTCATTCTCCAGTGGATAACACGGTGATGGGATCAGTGATGCTAATGGGGCTCCGCCCCCAATCAGGTAAGTCAGATTGTCCTCGGGGTGGAGCTCCTCCTGCTCCCCAGAAAAATCTTGCCTCAGAAGAGGCAGTTCAGATTTGGCTCTCTGGACCCTTGGCCTTTTTTATAGGGACTTCTGTCATTTTTTTCTTGGGGGCCAGCTTTGTTCCCCCCTCTTTTCATGGCGCTGGGACCGCTCCTCACCCCACTTCGCCCTCAGAAGGTGGCAGCAGCTGCTCTTTCCCCTACTCAAGCCCCAGGGAGGGGAGCCAGGTAAGGGGAGCAGCCATCAACTCTAGCCCCGCCCCCAGCAGTTTCCATAGAGGAGGTGTGTGAAAAAACTCCCCCTTGCCCCCTCCCCACTGCATGCAGGAGGAAGGGGGCTGGCTGCAAAGAGGGGGTCCCAGAAGTCACCCCCCTGAGTGCCGGCACCTCTGCTACAAAAACGGCCCGCGCACGGACCAGGTGGCAAATCTAAAAAACTTTTCCCGCCAGTGAGAAAAGCAAAGCACGTACAGCTGCGCGCACAGCAGGAGTGCCACAGGACAGTTAGAGCCTTTCACCAGCTTCTCCCAGAACTTGCAGCAGGCTACTGGGGAGCGGAATCTTCCTGGGGGTACTGAGTCCTTCCCGCTCCCCAACGACAAGGAAGACCTACCCAAAGTTGAGACTTGACAGCTTGAAGGCTCCCGGCAGCAGTCGGAGCAAATTTTCCCTCATTCAGCTCACGTGCGTAGCTGGGCCACGCCTCTCTCTCATAAGGAACGGTGTGCAAGGAGCCACCCCTCAGAGGACTTGAAGGAGATGGCATCGGGGGCTAGGGGCCTTGGCTAGACAGGAGAGGAGGAAGCTTCCATGTCTTCGACCCCTGCCTCAGGTTATGATGTGAGGTCAGTGCTCCCTACTACCAGGATCCCCCTACGGGGTTTCCGCTTCCGACAGCCTTTCAGAAGGTCATTCAGAAGGAATAGGCCTCTCCCTTGCACACCAAGGATTCCCGGGCTAACAGGATCCAAGGAGATCAGGCAACCTGGTTCCAATTACCAGTCATAGATGCGTCTATAGTGGCGCTGGGATCTCCCTCTATCCTACCCTCAGATTCAGAGGGATTTCCCAAGGACCCCCTTGATAAGCGGGTGGAAGGGTCTGCAAGGAGATCTTTCGAAGCAGCCGTAGGCGCCCTCAAAGCCTCCATTGCAGCATCTCTGTCCTGGCGAGCCATGGTCCTCTGGTGCCAGAGATTTGCGGAGCAGGTCGAGCTCCCCAAGTCTGCTCAATCTGAAATGCATAAGATCGCCACTACAGCCTCCTTTGCAGCCGACGCCACCAGCAACGCCATGCAACTGTCAGCCAGGGCCATGTTTTCTTCTGTGGTGGTCCATCGAAGCATATGGCTCAGGAATTGGGACATGGACAGCTAAGCCCATGTTAAGCTAGTAGCCCTCCCCTTCAGAGAGCCAAGCTATTCGTGGAGGACCTGGATCCCTTTCTCTTGGAGACCAGAGGCAAGAGGAAGATGCTCCCTACTAGGCTTAAGACCAAGGCCTCCCCCTCATATTGTCACAGGCAGTCCTCCTTCGCTCCTTTCATCCACAGGCCATTAACCAACCTTCTTCCAGTTTCTCCAGGGCCCAGCAACCCATCTGGCAGCCACGGAGACAGGCCTAGCTTCCGCCAACAGTCTAGGCCCTTTACAAGCAAACCTAGCAGCAAACAACAGAAATGACTACCCAACATCATCCACCCCACCCATTGGTGGGCGACTTTCACTATTCGCCGATCGCAGGGAGTCCATCACCACGGACATTTGGATGAGGGACATGGTTCATCACGGGTATTCTCTTGAGCTCCTATGCCCCCCATGGGACAGATTCATCCAGGTGAGGAAATCCAGATGCCCCATCAAGCACCTCCACACTCAATCAGCCATCCAACACCTCCTGTCCATCTCAACCATCGAGTAGGTTCCCTCACCACAGTGGGGGCTAGGGGTCTATTCCCATTTCTATATGACCCCAAAGAAATCAGGGGACACAAGGTCGATCTTAGACCTGAAGTGGCTCAATCACTGGCTTGCTCGCCCACTTTTCAAGATGGAGACATTTCGTTCCATCCTTGGTTCCATTCAGATGGGGGACTACATGGTCTCTGTAGACCTCCAAGAAGCTTACCTCCATGTCCCCATACTAGGCAGCCATCGCTGGCTTCTCAGGTTTTACTACAACGGCTCTCTTAACCAGTTCAAGGCCCTACCCTTTGGGTTAGCGTCCACCCTGAGGATGTTTCCAAGGTCCTGATAACAGCGAGTGCCTTCCTCTGCTTGCAGGGAGTTTCAGCCTTTCCCTACTTGGACAACATCCTCGTGACAGCACTATCCCTGCAATTAGCTCACACCTCAACAAGACCATTTCCACTCTAACCTCCTTAGGGTTCTTGGTCAACTGGGAAAAGAGCTCATTATCTCCCTCCCAATTATTCACCTAGGGGCGATGATAGACTCATCCACGTTTCAGGTTTTTCTCTTCCCCAGATCGCCAATCCAAGATCCGGTCACTGGCAACCATGGTCCTGCAGATGGACAAGCCAGACATCTTTACTCTGAATAGGTTGCTGGGGATGCTGATGTTATGCAACAACATTGTTCCCTGGTCGAGATTCAGATCAAAGGCCTTGCAGCACCTGCTTCTACCCTTCCAGATTAGCATCATCTCCCACAGGCACCTTTTTGTTCCCCTGGACGCCAAGTCTCACGGGGACTTAGAATGGTGGTTACACCCTCATACACTCTTGCAGGGTTCCCCCATCACAGTGCAGGAATGCCTCATCATTCACACAGATTCCAGTCTCTTAGGATGGGAGGCACACCTAGGAGACACAGTGGAGCCAGGTCCCTGGTCTCCGTCGAAGTCGAAACGGAGCATCAATTACCTGGAGCTTCAGACACTTCTCTTTGCGCTCAGGAGGCTGGAGCCTCACATAAGGGGTCAGGACCTGCTAATTTACACAGACAACATCTGCACAAAGGTGCACCTAAATCGACAAGGTGGAACAAGGTCAAAGGCTCTTCAATGCCTAGCTCGGTCCACCTTCCTTTGGGCAGAGACCTGGGTTCCATCCATCAGGTCGGAGTACATTCCAGGGGTGGAAAATGTGACAGCTGACTCAGAAAGGAGATGGATCAACACAGAATGGCGCTTCCATTGACAGGTCTTCAGAAACTTCCCGCAGCAGTTCAGTCCCCTGCAGGTGGACCTCTTAGCATGCCGCCTCAACAGACAGCTTCCCAGCTTCTTAGCAGGGGGAACTGCCCTCACTCACAGGGGCCGGACGCCCTTCACCAACCTTGGCCTCTGAGCCTTCTGTACGCCTTCCCTCCCACAAAGCTTATTCCACAGGTCACCCAAAAGATCAAGAGGGAAAAGGCGGAGGTCCTGCTGGTCAACCCATTCTGGTCCCGCAGACCTTGGTTCTCAGCCCTCATGGACCTATCCACTATTCCCCCTCAGGGCCTTCCTCTTCGCAATGACCTCCTCTCTCAGGGGCCCCTCCCCCATCCTCAGCTGGAACGGCTCCACTTATCTGTTTGGAGGTTGAGAGGCGCAGACTAGAGGCCTGCGGTTACTCAGAGCCGGTGGTAAAGATTCTATTGACAGACTGCAGGGTCTCCACCAACAGTGTACAGCTACACCTGATCAACTTTAAGCAAATGGTGTGCAGTGAGGGGGGGTTGACCCAGAGAAATTACAAATTCAGGACCTTTGGGGTTTTCTAAACACTGGTCTTGACAAGGGCCTTAGCACGGCTATAGTAAAACGCCAGGTTTCAGCTATTTCTTCCATATTGGGGTTTCCCCACAGGATCCAGGTTGGCAGCTCATCTCCATGTTAAATTTTTTTAAAGGGAGTCAACCTGATTAATCCTCCTCCTGTATGAGAGCCCCCACCTGGGATCTCGTTCTACAGGCCCTTTCTAGGCCTCCCTTCGAACCTTTGGTCACCTGCTCCCTTAAGGTCCTCACCCTTAAGACGACCTTCTTGGTGGCTATAGTATCTTCCAGATGGGTGTCAGAACTGGCAGCTCTCTCTATTTGTCCCCAGTTATGCAGTTTCTATAAGGACAGGATCGTCCTTAGGTCGGATCCCTCCTTTATTCCCAAGGTTAACTCCTTATTCCACCGTTCAGCCGAAACCATCCTCCCCTCCTTTTACCCTAACCTGTCCACGGCTCAGGAAAAAAAGTGGCATTGCCTGGGCGTTAAGCGGGCGTCCTCTTTTTACACCCAGAGAACTTCTCCGTTTAGGAAGTCGAGTCCCTGTTTGTCTTCTTTAACGTTGGGAACCGGGAAATCAGGGTTTCCCTTCCTCCATCTCTTCCAGCCAGCCATTAACCTGGGTCAGACAGCCGTCCCTTAGAACACTGCTGGGGTAGTGGTCCCCATTAGCATCACCGATCCCATCATGGAGTTATCCACTGGAGAATGGTAAGGTTGGTACTTACCGTAAACCTCCATTTTCTGTGGACTCCGTGATGGGATTGGTGTCCTCCCCGTTCTGTCTGACTATGGGGGTTAACAATTTTATCCTCTTTTCGCCCATGGTTCTTCTGGGCATTATTGGTTGGTCTGTTTCCCCCATTAGGGATCTTGTATCACATTGCTTGTGTTATGGTTTTCTTAAATAAAAGGATGTTATTAAACTTGGCCAAGGAGAGGGATGGTGTCTCCCTGGGTGTCTCAGTTGTGGGCTTACAGCCTTTTTATCGGTTATGACTGTCTGGGAAGCAGGAGGAGTTCCACCCCTCAAGGACAATCTGACTTGCCTGATTGACGGGCGGAGCCCCATTAGCATCACTGATCCCATCATGGAGTCCACAGAGAATGGAGGTTCGCGGTAAGCACTAACCTTACTATTTTCTTGCATTGGATGCTGTAGTACTCGTTAGACTTGAATTCAGTTAATTTTTTAAAAAATATTTACAGCTGGGTCATTTTTAAAACCTGTTATGTCCAGGTCTCTTTCTATTTTGTGCTCCGAATAATTAATGCACCATTTATCTCTTGATAATTCTGTGCAAAAGTCTTTTCTAACAATAATCCTTACTACAACTTGCTGTTCCTTTTTCTTATATCCAGTGATTTTTCAATGTGGCTAGCCAGTGAAAACCACTGATTGGAGAAATTGGGGATGCAATGGAATAATGCTCTCTCCTCTTTCAATTTTATATATTAATGATCAGGACATCAGGAAGAGCCTCCCTCCCTCCATTGTAATAGTTTCCTTGACTACAGTTTTGTTACTATCTTCCATAGAAAATAGTATGTATGAGACAAAGTAGGTTTGCTACATTTGGGGTAGCAAGACAGAAGAAGGCCAGCCAAATTAGCTCTTCTTGATTACAGTTAGCCTTAAGGTTGTGGACTTAACCTCTTAATTTTATATGATTATCGGTGTTTTAAACGTGCATTTTGGTTTTTATTAATTTAGGGTGTGGGTATTTTGAATCGAGCAGTTTTCTCCAAGTGCCTCTCTGAAATTCTAACTAGCAGCAACAAGTGGAGCCAATGGGATACAACAGGTCTTCCTATTCTGTCAGCCTCCAGGGTGACCTTGGGAGAGTGCCTGGAAAAAGCAGAGCAGCTTCAGGAGATCAGGAAAGCTTTGTGGACCAATGCAGCTTTTTCTTCAGTGGCTGAATTTAGGTATTAAAAAAGACTGTTCCTTCATTTTTGTTCCTTTAAATCCTTAATCCTTTAGAGCAGTGGTTCTCAACCTGGGGGTCGGGACCCCTTTGGGGGTCGAACAACCCTTTCACAGGGGTCACCTAAGACCATCGGAAAACACTTATTCCCATGTATGTTCCCAAATAATTTTACGGTTGGGGGTCACCACAACATGAGGAACTGTATTAAAGGGTCACACCATTAGGAAGGTTGAGAACCACTGCTTTAGAGCAATCATTAAAAAAGAAGCACCTCTTAGGATGTTAATGTTTTAATGGTGCCCTTGCCTCTGTTGTTAGCAGGAGACCAGTTGAAAATCTCAAGTAGTCTTGGATCTTTCCTGGGGTCTATGACAATTCGCCATGGCTAACTTGCCACAGCCAACTTACCATGGCCAATTCTCTGCAGGAGAACTTGCCACGGCCATCTCGCCACAGGACAACTTCCTGCAGGACAAGAGTTATGCTGATATCAAAGAAATGGTGGAGAAGAATCATTAAAGAAAGGATGCAAAAGGAGGGACAGAATAAAATGTGAATGGCAAAAATTAAAATATTTTTTATTTATTTTAAATAGCTAAATTGAATTATCCCGCCGCCAGTTGGCCATGGTGAGTTATTTTGCGGCACATTTGGCCGTGATGAGTTCACCATGGTGAGTTGGCCATAGCAAGTTGGCTGTGGCAAATTGTCCTATTCCCTCTCCTGTTGCTGTTCACTGTTTCATAACTCTGTCTTCCTTATTTCAGGCTTACAGATTCAAGGTTTCAGTATGTAATGTTACACAAGCAACTTCTGGTCATTAAAGATTTTATTCCAGTGGAGATGCAAGAGGAATATCTCAGAAACTGTAACAAGGTGTTTTCAAAGGATTTGGTGGCCCTTCAGTATATTTGCAAAGTACTCAGGAGTGTTGGTGGTCGGGAGATGATACCTGATGAGATCCTTTGTCTCTGGCTGACTTGTGTTCGGCAGCTCTGTGGACAGGAAGTAGGACTCCGTAACTTGCCTGAAGTAGCTCAACGAGGTAGCCTCTGGGTAAATCTAGGTCTTCTGCAAATCTACCTTTGGCTTCCACAGACAGTGTTTGATCCTGCAGTGAAAAGAAAACATAAACTCAAATATGCAGTAGAAGAGGTGAGTTCTTGGAGCTGATGCATGTTTCCTTGCCTTGCAGCGAGTTTGGATGTATTAAATGACAGCGATATTTCAAAATTTTAACAGGCTAATCTATAGCAATAGATAACATAAATAAATAGATGTTAAGGCAACAGCAGGAATTTGCCATCCTATGGAGAGAAAAGAAGCAGCATAGCATTTAATAGGCAAAGTACATTAATCTTATCAGAAATAGGGATAAAGACCTTGCTGATTTTCCAAACCAGGTGAAAAATACTTGAGTAATTATAAAGGCAGAATCTTTCATATAGGATGAATAGGCAAAGCTGTGCATAAATAGGCAAAGCTTGAAATACTGCCCTTACTCATAAAATGTGGGAACAGATGAAGGTTTTGTACAATGATGGAAAATAGCAAAATCTGAACCTGATAGCTCTTCTTCATCATAATCGGATATTGTATTTAGTAACATAATGTTTTTAGATATAATTTCCATTATCTGATGTGTCTAATTGTCTTGTTAAGAATTTCAGACCTGTAAATGCCTCTCACCTATACATTCTTGATACATCGTAATGGTTTTTGTTTTAATTGAAGCAACAGTAAAGTAGTATTTGAGCCAAGTCAATTTTTCTCTGCTGCTTTCAGCTGCATCATCTGGAATGTGAATGGAAAACTCACAGACTGTCCACTCAGTTACATACAGGAAAAGATCTTGAAGACGAGCCTGTCAACAGTCATGATCACCCTCATACTAGGTACAGTTGAGATTCAGTACAACCGATGCAACTCTAGAACGTTGTATGTTCATCTTATTTCCATCTTCAAAAGACTGATTGTAAATGGCTGAAGTAGCCCATTTGGCCTTTGGTTCAAGTCAGTATTCTTTTTATATTGCTGGGATCTTTTGGTTGGTGAATAAAAGAGAAAACTACTTCTGTGAGAAAAGGCCACTTAATAGTATTCTCTTCAGGAGTGGGATTCAAAAATTTTAGCAACTGGTTCTCTGCCCAGTTGCCAGGTGGGCACGGCCATGGTAAGTGTGGCCTAGTCTGCCTCCTGCACTAAGGGGGGGGGCCCTCCCCAGACTCTGGAGGCTTTCCTCGAGCTTCCAAGAGGGCGAAGACAGCCTCCCCAAGGCTCTGGAGGCCCTCCGAAGTCCAGAAACGGGTCCGTTTCCAGAATTAAGGAACTTCCGGGAGGCCTGTTTTTCACCTTCCCAGACCCTCCGTGTGGGCCCTGAACTTACCTGGAATCCAAAACAGGTCGTGAGGAGACTCCTGGGAGGGGTGGTGGGTGGGGCCAGCCAGTCATTGCAACTACTGGCTTGGTGAACCAGATGTAAAATTAACATCGGGTTTGCCCGAACCGGCTGAATCCCACCCCTGATTCTCTTCTATCTGATGTATTGATTAAAAAAAAAACATTAATTTTTTAATAGAAAAACTGTAGAAATTGCCTGTGTTCTTCGAATTAAAAAAACAGCCAATAATATCAATCAGAGATTAAGCACTTGGACAAATACTTAATTTTGTCCAAGTAGCTGTAATAGTACTATTTGGAAATAGAGTTTAAATCTTTATGTGTCTCCTTCCACAGGTTGTTACGCCAAAGAATCCAAAAGCTGAAAGATCAGATTGCCAGACTTGACCAGAAGCAAGCCTTTCGACCTCAGACACCTTTGTTTGCGTCCTTATATCAAGAAGTCCATCAATACATTGTCAGCATTGCCCGGGTTTCAAAGGTCCAGGGTGTCATGAATCGCCTCCTACAGCTGCTCCGTGCAAACAGACCCCGGATGCTTCAGGTGGTGCAGAATGTGCTAAATGAAGAACCCTCTTGGCAGCAGTCACACCATCAGTTCCGGAGACATTTGGCAGAGAACTATGCCGCCTTCCCCGATGCTGTCATTCCTCTGCAAGCTGCCATTTTGCAGATGCAGCACGGCATGAGGCTAGTCGCTTCTGAAGCCCATAAGGCCACCGTGGACAGTTTTGTCAACCCAGCCAAACTGGGAAGCCTTGTTGTCTCTCTGCTTTCGTTCCCTTCCATTGGTAGCACCTTTCCCACTTACCTTTCCCATGCAGATATACTGTGTTCAGTGAACTCTCTGGGCGTCCTTCATGGCTTGAAGAAGTTATCTCTAAAATACATTGCTGAAGAGTCTGAGAAGGTACAAAAGATGTGCCTTACCCAGGAGCAACTGCTGGTGAATGCTTTATTATATCTCCAGTGCCATCTGTTCGCCAAAGGAGGAGTGGACCATAAGTCTCTGCTACTTTTCAGGCATTTGTTTCAGGTATATTCTCTCTTGGTCTGTATAATCTATCTATTCATTCATCCATCTAAACCAGTGTTTCCCAACGTGGGGCCCACGCCCCACAGGGGGGCAATTTGATTGTTAAGGGAGGCAATTCGAAAATGGACTCGACACGAGTTTAACCCTATCGCTCTGGGCCATTTAAATGCAATGCTAGATTTCGGTG
>JANHGC010001299.1:427554-453295 GCA_027560395.1 Boaedon fuliginosus | reverse complement strand
TCGTGGGTGGGTTGGTGTCGCGTGTTCTTTGTGAATGCCTTGGTTTGTTGTTGGTTTTCTTAGTCTGGATTTGTCTGTCTATGAACGTGAGTTTCCAAATGGCTGGTAGGCGGGAGGTGTCATCTCGTTAGTTCATGCTGTGTGGTTGTTTTTCTATTTCGACGGCCTCTCTAATTGTTCTGTTGTTGTAATGTTCTATTTTTGCAGTGGTTTTGGTACTATTGAAATCGATGTTGTGTCCTGTGGCTTTTATGTGTTGGACTAGAGATGAGGTTTGTTCTTTTTTTACTGAAAAAAGTTTTGTGTTCTTCGATGCGAGCGCTCATCTTAAAAGATTAAAAATTGGAAGGTTTGCATGCATTCACACATACTCACACGCGCATGGAGAAACATTATTTGAAAAGGCAGTATCTATGTAGAGAAAGAACAGCACACACATGGGCAATCGCTGGCCTTTAGAGGCATATATTGCTAGACCTTCCCTTTTTTACAGTTCCATCTATGAAGGGAAGGAATACTCATAGAAATAGGGAGGTACGGTGTTGTTGTTTTTTCTTGCAATGTATTTGTCCCAAACTACTGTATGAAAAGGTCTTGTACCACCATGTGCCTTAAGACATATGTAAACTTTGTATTTGTTTGTTCTTCATAGGTAATTATAAATGAATGGGATGAGCAAGAGCGGCAGGCCCAAGAGGAAGAGGAACAGAAGAACAGTCTGTATCGATATAAGACCAAGAGCCATGGAAGTGGTCTGAGTGAGGAGGAGGAGGAAGAAAGAGAGTTCAGGAGGAAATTCCCTCTTCATGAAAAGGTGGGCAGGCATCTAATGAAAAAGTTTGCCTTAGTCTATTGTGGTGCTTCTGTGCTGCATGGCCCATTTGGTACATCTACCTAATTGCATAGAAGTACACAATATACACGGTCAATTTCTGATCTTCAGACATAATGTGATAAATTTGCATTAAACATATGTTTTAATAAAACTCTTAACAGGACTTTGAAGATATTACAGCTCAGGAAACTCTTGAGGGGAAAATGGAAACAGAAGTTGTTTTAGAAGATGCAATTCTCCCTGAAAAAACTCTTCTTTCTCATCATTCAGTGAAAACAGTAATGATAGTTCATCAGCAACTTTGTCTTTCCTTTGCCCAATCCTTGTGGTATCAGCAAAACATGCCACCCAATGAAAGTAAACTTCAGTTGAGCCTGTTTCTTTCCTGCTATCAGACTGGGGTTTCCCTGATCACTCACTTTTATCCCTTGATTGGTAAGTTTTCTCTTTGATTTTTTTTTATTTGAGATACAAGATCTCAATAGCTTTTCTTTCAGAGGGGACTTTGGTTTGTCCACTGTTAAAAACTCCAATTTGCATTAGTTGGGGAGAGTTGGGGAGGAAGAATTATAGAAGATTCCAGGACATAAACTATTTCTGTAAGAGCATGCTGATCCAAACTGAGTGTGGTGTGAAGTGCTGGCCAGGAATTGGAAGTTTCAGATTTAAGCACCAACCTGGTGTTAGAAAACACTGAGCAACATCCCGGAATTATAAGGACATATGGGAATTATTTCACAGGATTATTGTTGGGATAAAATGAGAGGAAACTTTATATGGGGCTCTCAGAAATGCCATTAATAACCAATCTATTATTTTTTAACAATAATTTGTATTGTTTGTATTGTATACAGTAATTTGCACTGCATGCTTTTTAACCATATATTAGTAAAGCTATTCTGCCAATGTGGTTGTTGCAAGAAAATAGAAATAGTCCTTACAACGATTTATTTAGCGAACGTTTGAAACCATGATGAAGAAACTTAAGACCTGTTACTGAAGTTACAACTGTTGCCGTGCTCCCACAATTATGTGATTGTAATCTGGGTGTTTGGCAGCCTGTTCACACTTACGAACAGTTGTCAAATCCCTGCAATCATTTGTAATCTTCCCTAAAAAATCAGCGGAAAAGCTGGTAAAAAGGTCAGTGCTGAAATCCAAGCAGGGTTTTCGACTCCAGAACGGAAGGGATTTTGAAGTCTCTCTGATATGTTCACTTCATTCAGTGACCAAGATTCCAGTCCCAATTGTAGTCGTAAATTGAGGAGTACCTGTAGTTTTGTTTTCCATTTAATATGGGGAAAAGTTGTATCTTCTTAAAGTGTGCATGCTCTGGTGGTCCAGGCACCTGCATTTTCTCCCTCATTGTTCATTATTGGAACAGTAATTTTCTTTCACTCACTCTTCCCCTCCCCCCCCACTTGGTCTCTGCAACCTTAGGTTCAGAAATAAATGATGATCTTCATGGCAGCCAACTTCTAGCTAGCACAATATTGCAGAATACACTTTTTGAAAAAGGAAACTCCGAGCTTGCCTTGAAAAGCGAAGGGCCCTATGACTTTTATCACCATCCTAATATTCAGCAAATGCAACAGTGTCAAGTTCTGCTCAAAAACTTTCATAAAGAAGTGAAGGCACTATTGCAAGATTGGCCAGAACACCCTGCTCTTGTCCAGGTAAGCACATTAGATTGTTTCTTTTTTTTTAAGTAGGAATTATACAATCATTAATACTTCCTGAATGCTGACAGTGCATTTACATTTTGCTTTGATGTATTCTATATTAAAACGTTTGGGTAACAGAATGCAATGGATTATGAACTAGCTAATTTAAATATTATGTCCAGCCATACATGGTAATCATAAAACAGTTTTAAGTTGCTATTAAATGACAAATATTTTATCTTTTCTAAAGGTATAAGTAGGTTATTTTTTAATATTATTTTCAATTTTCGGAAAGTGGGCCAGAAACATCTTTATTTTTCAATTTGCAGCTTTTGGTGGTGGTGGACAGAATTTGTAGATTTCCGCTCTCCAGCCCTCTTTCAAAGATTCTAAATGGCTTGGAAATTCTGCTAGCCAAGTCTCAGGTCAGTTCTTCTATGTATAAATGAATATTTAACAAAACTAGTAAGAAGTAAGAAGCTGTTGTAATAGTACAGGTAACCTTTGCTTAGTAACTACCACAGATATTGACTGTTTACAAATACAACAGTAATAAAGCAAAAGCCTTCATCATGAAACTGATTAAGGTCTTGTCAGTTTCAGGCAGGACATGCAGCTGGTCTCCGAATTCTAATCTAATTAAGATCTCAAAGCTCAGCTTCTTAATTGCAGTTAGCACTTTTAGGTAAGCACTAACATGCAGACAAAAGCAGCTTGGAAAGAGGTAGCTTTTTAAAAACAATGTCCTTGCCCTGTAAGGGGGGAATAAAGGGGGGGAAATATGTCAGGCACAAGTCACCTTTTGAGAAAACGTTGCTGAATGAGACGGCAGAAATTAGTGATTTTTGCGCTTGCACTTTCCCTTGTTTAATTAGCAAACTTTTGCAGTCACTAAAGAAGGACTACCGTTAGAACAACTGTCTAACAAGGTGAATGATAGTGACATTGAAAAGGAGCTCTGTGTCACATTGTGAAATAGATTCACAGGCCCAGAATTAAGTATTAGGGTAGAGTTGTCTGTTCTATTACCTTAGCATGAAGTGCTGCTGAAACCATTCCACTCACTTTGCCTTTGGCAGAGCTAACTAAATAACAATCCAAAAAGAGCAGCCTCCTGGGAGAAGCAGTCCTAAAAAATGTAAAGAAGCCCATCACCTTGAAATTCATGAGTAAAGATTGCCAGGATTGCAAGGCTCCGTATAAATCAGGCCTGTCAAACTGGTGGCCCATGGGCCAGATGCGTCACGTGCAGGCCACACCTACCCCCGGCTGCGCAAAGGCGAAAAAGGTCCTGCTTCGCCATGATACATCATGTGACACGATCGAGTTTGACATCCGTGGTATAGACTACTGTGAAGGCAGACAGCCAAACACCTCTGTCAGCATTTTATTAACAAGGTAGACTAGTGAAAGCTCACTGGGTCACACTGCTAGCATATAAAAAGGATGGATCAAGCAAGTGTGATTGTATTTAAAATACAGGTAATCCTTATTTAGCAACTACAGTTGATACTGACAACTTGGGCATTAAGCAAAGGAATTGCTAAGTAAAACCACAACTGTATTTGCAGTCTTATTTTAGTTTTGTTTTGCTTTACAGACCTGCAAAGGTCAAGAAGTGCAGGCATTGATCACAAAGTTATTTCTTTCAACACTTAGTGAACGGTCACTATATGAAGCAAATCGTTAAATGAGGACCACCAACATAAAGTGTTCCCCTCTCCCAAGCATTCCAGACACTGTTATTGCCTGAGAAAGGCTAGTACAGATAGTGTGCAAGGAATCGTTTTTTAATCATTGTCTGCAATTTACCTGAAAGGTATCTCGTTGTTTTGTAGGATTGGGAAGAGAATGCTAGCCAGGCTGTGTCTCTGAGGAAGCATCTTGATCTCATCACTCAGATTATCATTCAGTGGCGAAAGCTAGAATTGAAGTATGTACCATTAATTTTTTTTTTACTTTCTTTATTTAAATAGGAATAGTTGATCCCTATCTTATAAAGACCGTAGGACAAGTTACAGGAAAAAACAGGTAGTCCTGAGTTAACTATAGCAATTATAGTATATAACTATAGTAACTAGGAACAGAATTTCTGTTACTAAGCAGTGCATTCACAAAACATGCCGTAATGTGACTGCATCACTTAGCGACAGTGATCCTGGCAGCCTCAGTTGTTGTCATTAAGTGAGATTTGTGGGTTGTTAAGCCCGGCAGTGAGTTCTGCCAGACCAAGAGTGGCTGCTGCTGGCAGCAGAGTGGCTACTTGAGGCACTCTGTGCTCTGCTACCCCTGCCACCTCTAAATTACCATTGCCATCTTATGCCTCTCGGTGCTTGACAAGGCATGGCTATCCCTTTGAGAAACCATAGCTGCCCCAGCCAAGGATCATGGTGTAAAGCTGTAACTGTCCCAGTCCAGCATCAAGACACGGAACCGCAGCTGCCTCAGCCAGGCCACAACCTAGGAAAGAAGAAGGCCTTGCACAGCCAGCAGTTGCCTCATGAAAGCCAGACTGGTCTTATTGGCAGCCAGAGCAAAAAGAGGGCAAAGTTCGTCAGGGTAGTGGACAGTAAGAATGAGAGGGACATTGAAGTTCTGGGCAGCTTCAACTGTGGGCTGAAACCATTGGGGCTTTCACTGCAGGTTTGGAGTGAACTGGGATGGCTGTGGCTTCATATCTTGTTGCTAAGGACAGTGGAGTGCAGAGTGGCAGGGCCTGCGTAATGTGTGCATAGTATGTGTCATAAAAGTTCATGTGACTGCAGGGGCACTCCAATAGCCATAACTTCAAGAGCTGAGCATAAATACTATTTTTTCAATGCTATCATAATTATAAACAGTCACTAAATAAATGATTAAGTAAGGCCTACTATAAAATAAAATGAAATAAAATAAGCAATTATTTAATATAATAAAAGAACAATAACCATAGTAAAGTAATGACGAGGGCTGGATTTGTTTATAACAGACAATAGGGCTCTGTCAAACTTTGATTAACCTGAAAACTGGATTATTATTATTATTACTTTTAAAAAGGTTTTCACTTAGTGTTGGATAAACAAATGACACTTATTGAGGATAAACTGGAAGAGAAGGGATGGCAGAACCTGGTAGCAGAGTGAAAACGGATTAACTTAGAATATCGATATGGCCACAAGAGAACTAAGTCCAAACTTCCCCCCTCCTCTTAAGCGCCTTTGACCCTTATCCAATTAAGCATTGTTGAATTTTTTCCTGTGGATAGGCTTTTAGCATAAATAAATTTATTTGAGCCTTCATGTCGACCTGGTCTTTCATATAAAGCTTTTAACTTTTTCCTCCTTTCATGTTTTCAGTGGTTGGTCTGCCAGTTTGGACAATGTAATGAAACAGTACACAGAAAAATCCATAAAGCACTGGTTTTCACTCTATCAAATGGTTGAAAAATACCAACAAGAACAGTCAGAGAAGAAAACTGAAGGTAACAAAAGATTCATGCAGTGAAACAAGCTGCTAATAGAAGCCTTTCCTGGAGAGTTAACTTTACCCAGTGAAGAAAATGCATCTGTATGAATGAGAAATTAATATAACACAAGAATTCCATATTTGTATATTTGTAACTACAATGGTGAATGAAATATAACTCATTCAAATCAAGTTGAGGTGAATAATGTGATTTACTTGTATCATTGTTCTTTTCCCCCCACCCTCATCCAATCCTAGCCTCTTTTGAATTGAATAAGAATTTGTATTAACTAATTATCTTAGCCACTCTTGACATTATGGGGAAAGGGGTTGTAGGAGAAACAGTCATAGTTTTGAAGTTCAATGTAATTTATATGCAAGTTATATTTGCACTAAAGAAAAATAGGAAACAGGAGTATTTGTTTTGTTGGCATGTCTGTATTGGAAATCATCGACATTAAACAGCTTCCATGATGTGTTTTTTCTCATTTTTCTTCTTCTCATTTATTCCTTGCTTCTTGAAACTGATAGAAGTTAATTTAGCACCTATGCTCGACACACTGAAACTTTTCATAGAAGGATCCACATTGGGGGAATTTCACACAAGACTTCAAATGCTCTTAGAATTCCACTGCCATGTCTTGTTGATGACACAAAAGGAAGAAAATAGTAAGTACTGTTTTTTGTTTCCTGGATTAGCAATGCTTTCTCTCCCGCCAACCCCCACCCCCCTCTCTTCCTCTCTCTCTTCCCCTCTCCCTCTCTCTCTCCCTCCCTCCCTCCGTGTGTGTGTGTGTGTGTGTGTGTAAATAGACCATCTTTGCATGTATTGTGCTGGTGGGACGTCGCACCATTGTCACTTCTCAGTGAAAGTGGAGTTATACATTTTCCATATGAAGTTACATAATTGTGTTTACTGAACAGATATAGCTACAGAATATTTAGCTATTAGATAGTAAAGTATGTTTTCTCCCTATTTGATGCAAAAGAGCAGTCCAATCATTACAAAACTTCCTATACATCTAGCCCCCAACCAATGTCTTAGGGTAAACATAATTAAGATTTGTTGTTGCAGTGTAAGATGACTTTTTATAGATAATTTTTAAAACCATTCCATGGAATCCTTCAGAGTAAGATTTTTTTTTCACCCATTGGGCACTGTCTTTTTAAAAACTGCTAAGTAAATGAGACATTTTTTTCTTATGGTTGAATGCCAAACTGATTTATGAAAATAGGTCTCTTTGTAGTTTGGGATTACCGTACATCTCAATGATCCTGTGGTATTCATGTGACATTATTCTAGAAGCAGGATACTAAATGGTATTTTTTTCTCTCTTTTTAGATGTGCTGTGCAATGTTTTATGGAATCTATATAATTATTATAAGCAATTTTCAGAGTCTGTCCGTGCCAAGCTGATTGAACTGCGACATCCCATAGAAAAAGAACTGAAGGTGAGGATGAGATGCTTAATATCAAATTCCTGAATATCAGATATCAATAAAAGAATCATATTTTTCATTAAACTAGAAACATGAAATCACATAACAGATAATTTTCACATAGTGACTGTCGATGATGAAAAAGTAACTTCGCGACCAGTCCTCACATTTATGACATTTGGAGGTCTGTGAAGCAAAGGAAAACTGAAGTAATGATAATAAACAGAGTTGTGGTTTCACTTAGTGACTGCTTTGCTTATGATTAAGTTGCTGGGCTCAATTGTGGTTGTTAAATGTGGACTACCTGCAATATTTTGCAGTGTGTATATTAAGACATAATAATAAATGAAGTTGTTTGTTTTTCACGTAGGAGTTTGTGAAAATCTCAAGATGGAATGATGTCAGCTTTTGGGCTGTAAAACAATCTGTAGAAAAGACACACAGGTAAATGAAGTTCTGGTAAAAGGTCCATTTCGGACATTCATTTGAGATCTCCTTTTTCTTCTTTCAGTCTTTTTCTTTGTTCTTTAAAACCAACTCTGCAAAGTATTAAGAAAAGACAGAAGAATAAAATTTAGCAACTGTCTCACAGAGCACTGTGTCCAATGTTACAATACATAACAAATCAACAAAATTACAATAGGATATAACCAGTCTGCCTGTCTCATTGTTGCAGGCCGATAATAGAAACTCCCATTTCAAACTGAACTAAATTGGATTCCTTAACTCTGCAATATTGGCTGCATTCACACAATTCTGTCAGAATCTTTATTTTTTTGTTGAACAAGCCGCCATTCATAACAGTAAGCCATGTTTAGTTGGCTTCACATATTGTGCTAAGCTGAGAACAAACAAACCATATTCTTGCTTAGTGTTATGTGCAACTTCACATACAAAGTTTGAATAATATGTTTCACTTTGAAAGGTACTGAAAAGACAGATGTTTCCTGCTGTTCTCCTAGTTCTCAACTTTGGTTTTCATGGGTTCTAGGACACTGTTTAAATTTATGAAGAAATTTGAAGCTGCTCTTGGTGAACCTTGTCAATCAGCCTTGGTGGAAATGCCTAGAGAAGAACAGCTCATTTCCCTACAGGATCAAAAAACACCAGAGAATATTGACACTAACATTCAGAAACTAAACAATATACTGAGGAAACGCCTAACTGTAAAATTAGATGCTACTCAGGTACCTGTGGCTATTTATTATGATGAAATAGAGAATTAAACATTTTTATATAGTGCATTGGATTCTTTCTGCTTTCAGAGAGTCCTATTTATTTATGTGGCAGGTATAAGATGAGATTTTCCTGGAGCATTTACAGCACATAGTTCACTGTGTCACTCCAAATTTCAGAACTGAAGCTGTATGTTGACCTTCACGTGTTCAAAAAAGTTAAAAGTCTGAGGGGAAAATTTCCTTTTCTGATTGAGATGGTGGAGATCTCTTTGGAAAATGTTTGTTTCATTAGTAAGCCATCAAACTACTCAGGACTACTGCCCGAGTCTATTCCTTTTTAAAGGAGTAGATTTCAGGAACTGAGAGCTGGCAGTTTGGAGTAGATGTCTCATTTTACCCATTCATATCTTTGATTTTTATAAGTATAAATGAATCCATTGGCTTTGTAATCAGTATAGGTATCTGTAGTGTAACTTTTTAATCTTGGTAAACACCAGATAGATGTCAAATTGACAGCCCTGTTATTATGTCTGCTGTTTCAACTTTCATCTTGAAGGTAGTAGTTGTTGATAGGGTCCATATATGTGCTGGTAGCACAAAGGCTTCTGTTGTGCTGACTTTCTTACTGTGAACATTTCCCAGGCTCTTCATTTAGAAGACTTCCAGGGATCGGCATTTCACCCAGAATCACTTCAGGGCCGCTTACCTAAACTCACCAAACGAATGAAGAAGATATGTGCAACTCTAGTGAAGGATAGTTCTATCTTGGACTTAGTGGAGAACCTTGACAATTTCACTGGTAAGCATCCCAAATGTTTATATTATGATTTAATTAGCCATTTTGTTTTAGGAAATTATTTTTGCATTGTTGACTGTGAGGTCTAGCTTTTACAGCAAAATTGCTATAACCTTTAACTTTTAAAAAATATTTTTTAGATATATATTTAGTAGGCACAAAATGTAACCCATAATCATTTAGCTCATGTCAAGGGACTACTCAGTTTAATTGCAGGTTGTTCTGGAATTATAAGAAACTGAATTTGGCAAAATAGAGCCCTATGGGAGTTAGGCAGCCTATAAATTCAATAAAATAAATAAATAAACCTCAGCCCTGAAAAATGAGACAAATAGCTTTCAAAATGGATTGAATGTTGGATTTAAACTATTGTCAAAGAAAGTATGTAATTAACTGGGCAAAACAGTAGTACATCATAGGACAACAATGTTTGAATAAAGGTATCTCAAATGGTCTAACTTAAAGAATGCGCCCCAAAATGACTCCAGTAGGGTTGAAATCGAGCAAATTTATGATTGCTTCAGTGCTGCCATGCTAGCATACTGCTGCCTGGAGCTTTCAGGAAACTTGTTTCACCCTAGCCCTCTGGAGGCCAGGTGGACTGGTCTTAGGATTGGCTGCAGAAAGATAGACAGGTACAATCAAGCTGTCATGAATCTGGAAATCACTCCTATTCCTATTGCCTTTTTGTCCTTGGTCATTGTGTTTCTTTCTTTATTATTTATTATTATTTATTATTTATTAAATTTATACCCCGCCTCTCTTCACCCCGAAGGGGAACTCGAGGCGGCTTTAGGTAAGGAAATACTTCTAAAACAATGACCCAATAGTTCACAAATAGTGTGGTTTTAATATCAATCAATTTTAAAAGTAAAATACTTGTATACTACTTTTTCTCCTAAAGAAAACCTGTCTAGCCTACAAAAAGTAAAAAATATATAGAATTCGAACTGCTGTGATGCTCCTATTGTTTCTTCTCCTCCTCCTTGCAGGTGATGTAATTTCTTCTGCCCACAAATTGCAGAATATGTCTGTGAATTCAACTTCAGAAAAGGAAAAACAGAAATCCGAAGCCAAACACTTACTTCTGCAAAAACAAAGGGCTCTAGCAGAGCTCTTTAAACACCTTGCAACTACAGGTCAGTTAAAGTTCTTCTAACATATTATGTATATCAGAACATGCCCTTGTTTTTTTAGGGCTCAGTCACAGAATGAATTTCATTCATTGACAAGCAGTTAGTTTTGGTTCATAGAAATATCAGTAAGTAACATTGGAAAAGAATTGGTATGAATCAGTTGTACGTGGATACAAATAGTGATTATGGTTTATGCAAGTCCTACAGTTTTATGGATCTCCTCTGAGTATACCCTGGTACTTTATATTGATTGTTCCCCTATTAGTCATAAAGCCTACCTATGATGAAGAATTACCTTAATTATCATTAAAGAAAAAGGAAAAACAGACAATACAAACCCATTTAATCTGTCTCTAGTTAAGTTTGCTGGAACAGAGAAACTCCGGCACTTACCTTACTAGACTTTTACTCCAACATTGCCTGTCCAAAGAAATTTGCCATCACTTGCAATCTAATTCTCTTAATCAGAGATGCTAGTGATTGAACCTGTGTCTTCTCAATGAGAAAAGCATGTTCTAAATTCCTTGTTTCAGAGAATTGGGATCATCTTCACATAGTTCTCCTTATTTGAATATAGTTATTTTTAGACAATACTGTAGTTTAAATCAGATCTAAATTAATTGGAATGAGAAGAGATAATGGGAAGGTAAGGCATATATTTTAACCATAATTTGGGCATATACAAAATGGTGAGAATTCATTCATAAATAATGCCAGGTCAATATTATAAATTACAGTTGGTTGAACAAGCCATAGTGTTACAGCTTAACAATGCTAAACCATAATTGATGTTTTGTGTCACATTAATTTACAAATAAAGAAAATTCAGTGAATGTGAAGAAAAATCTTATCGATTATCTAGGTCCAATAATGATCATTCCTATTATTTGATTGGAATTCTGATTCCAAACAAGCACTAGATTTGAATTCTTAAGCTCTTTGAGTAAATTTGCAAAAATATTTAATATTACAGATCTGAGAAAGATAAAAGTATTGTCAGTTTGATGTAGTGGGTTAAGAGGCTAACATAGAAATGAAGACACTGTGAATTCTAGTGACGCCTTAGGCGTGAAAGCCATTAAGTGACCTTGGGCAGGTCATTTTCCCTTAGCCCAATCCACCTCACAGGACTGTTACAGTATTGTGAGGAAAATAGGAAGAGGAAGGAGTCTTGGTATTTTCATTGCTTTGACTTATTTATAAAAATAATAAAGGCGGAATAAAAACCTAATAAATAAATGTCTTTCTAGGATTATCGTATCGCAAAGGCCTGACTTGGTCTCGTTCCAAAAGTTCGCAAAATATGCTTTTCCTTCATCCACTGGATTTAAACAGAGCATTGGCTTTAATTAACCGCACGCATAAATTGGATGCAACGTATGTATTGCTTTAGTTCTGTACTATAATCTTCATGTCTTGATGTCAGAAAGGGCAGCAAAAATATTTTCTTGGATTTTTGAAATCTAGTCTGAGATAATTGATTCCATTATTTCAAAATCAGATTAAGCATGATGGATATCCTACTGTTTTCTCCTTATGGGATTATTTTTACTTTAGCCAATAATAATATCAAAGGTGTGGGTCTTTGGCCTTTGTTCCTGCTTCTGATCAGAGATCCTCTCCTTGCTCTTTGCTCAAATACTTGAGCAAAACTACAGTAAGATTTACTGGAAGTAATATATAGCAGGGAAAGCCAATAAAGATCAGTTACCCAACTTAAGTATACAATCAAATGTTGATCAAGAATTTGCAAGCTGTAGATTTTATGTTACTATATGCTATCATATGAAGACTTTGAAGTGTTCTACCTTTTTCTGTTAGGGCAGGGATTTGTTATAATCTCATAGACTATTCAAAAGATAAATGAGTTTGTGTGGCCCCTTTTATGAATAAATATTTATATAATGAGAATATGATTTTGATAGCAAACTAGACCCACAGACCTGTTTTTCAATTAAAACTCACTCTGGATTTGCTTATCTGTTTGCCTTCTCAAGCCTTATAGGCTTAAAAAAGTTGTGACTCTACGTAAGTTTTCTCCCTATGTGGGCTTCAACCAAAGTTTGGATACAGTTCCTCTGTCTTAAGGGAATCAAACTGTTTTGCTTTTCAGGTTACTCTCTCAAATCTCTTCGTCCTGGGATGGATGCCAGAAATACTTCTATCAGTCTCTTGCACATCACTGTAGGCTTCAGACAGTATTATCAGCACCTTCAAAGGTAAATCTCCAGAGCCAATGTAATATACTTGTTTTGGTGTTAGGCTTGGGCCACAGAGATAGGAGGTTTCTTCCATGAAACTTACTTTGTCTATAAAAGCTGACTGAGTGACTTAGGGTCAGTCACTTTCTCTCAGTGCAACCTACCGTACAGACTAGTTACTTTGATAAAATGAGAGGTATTTCCCATGTGCATCATCTTGAACTCACCCAAGGAGAATGGAGAGGTAAAAAGTAATAACTAAAGCAAGCAAAACCAGGTGTTTTACTTCTTTTTAATTCTTCAGTAGGTCAAATAGCACCACTCATTCTAAGACTTGGTGTATTCTTATACAGATGGACACTTTTTTAGAGTATGTGTTCTTCAGTTGTAGACTATTCTTCCCCTGTATGGCAAAATCTAGGTATTTTGGGCTATCATCGCCAGCCCTTGACCACTATTGACTGAGGACATTGAATGTTACAATTTAACATATTAGAGGCCACCATAGAGGCAAAAATATTGTGAAATTATGTGGCAATTAAATGAAGAAATGAAGTTGAATAACTATATACCATTTCATTACTTATCTTTAGCACTTGGCTGCATTTAATAACAAACCCTACGTATTCAGAATGCATTATTAGTCACTCTCATTTAGGTATGGAATAAAATTTGCAATGTAATTTTATGCATATCTCAAAAGAACCTGAAGGAGAATTAAACTGGGGAAATGAGGTGGGGTATAAATATAATAAATAAATAAAAACAATGTGCCAAGTCATATCTAACTAATTGACTGTGTAGCCTATAACTCCAAGCATTTTACAGCTATCATTAGAGGAACCTGTTTTGATAAACAGAATGATGAGAGTTGCTACCTTTTTCTGTAGGAGATTGGAGTAAGTATTGTTGAGCGATGTAAAGGATTCACTGCCCACCTCATGAAGATGCTTGTCAAACAGAGGAAGTCTCTCACTTCTTTGACAGAACAGTGGGTTTTCCTGAGGTATTGTCTTTCTATTTTCTCTCTCTCTCTATATATATACATATATTCAAAACTTATTCATTCAGTTTAAAAAGAGCTTTTTCTAGAACTATATACAGGTAGTCCTCACTTAACAACTTCAGTTGAGACCAGCTATTATGTCGCTAAGCTACATGGTCACAAAGTAGCAACATCACATGATTGTGCCAGCTTACAGTGTCAGTTCCACTTACAGACTTAAGGAAATCACCTGCAGTCATTAAGCACAACGTCACATGTGTCACACTTGCGACTTCCTTCCCACTTCTCCACTGATACGCTTGTCAGAAGCTGGCTGCCAAGGTTACAAATGATAATCATGTGACATGGGAGGGCTGAGTAACAGTTGCAAATGGTACCAGTTGCCAAGGGCCTGAATGATCAGGTGATTTATTTATTTTCTTATATCAGGTTTGCTGAGGTCATTGAGGAGGGTGTTTAAAGCTCATCCTGGGCTTTGCTCGCCATTTTGCCCAAGCTGTGGCTCAGCCCAAACAAAGTGGGAGCAAAATTTGACAGCATTCCCACTCTGTCTGAGGAAACCTCGTTGGGTGATGGAATTACCACAGTTTGAGAACCCTGTGATACAAAAATTAAAATGTAATTGCTTCATTGGTAAATGATATAGTTATGCATGTCCCATCTCTAAGCCCGATTAAATCATTAATTTTGAGGCACACACAATACTTCTTTCAGTTTTTGAAAGATCTGATTTTTCTCATACTTAGGAATTACTTAAAATAATTGCTGAATTGGTCTAATTTCAGATAATTTTTTATAGCAGGATTTTCTTTTTCCCACTGTAAGCCTGGCTAAAGAAAATCGAATAGAAATGAGGTTGTCATTTTTTTGTGGACAGTATTGCTCACCTGAGGTTGCCATTATTATTCCCAGCATTATTCAGTCCTTCCTCAGTCTATAATGAGAATATGACAATTCCCTGCTTTCTCTGGTTGAAGATAGCAATTGAGAAAAGCTTGAATAGACAAATCCACAGGCTTCCTGGGTGTCTTGGAAAATGAATTCAGAAGAAAAACAGCTTTCTTACAGGATGGTGAGAAATCAAGTAGATAATTGATGTAGAAAAAAAAACATTTAGGGAAAGCTCTATGTCCAAATCTAATAAGGACTAAAATACTGGTGTTTTAGTATTTTATTACCGAATTGTAATAATTGTATTTTAATTACCAATAAATCTGTTACTTATATGAATCTCTTGAACAGGAATCAGCTAAGCTGTATACAAGAGATTGATGCCAGACTGCCTCCTGGAAGTGAATACGAAGTGGTTTTCCCTCCTCAAGAAGGTGTTCAGCAGTGGACTGACAGACTGCAGTATCTTTCCATGCAATGTGTAGTGCTTCTAGAACAGCTGTCTTGGTTTATAGAATGCTGTCCAGAAGACCAAACTTTGAACACTCCTAGGACAGAAATAAAATCGGAAGGGGTGGAATTGAATTCTTCCAGTATTCTAAAGTCACTTCCAGAACTGGATCCATCGGAGCTACAGTATCTTACTCCAATGAGTCCAGGACAGCTGCCTGCTGCTTGCAGGATGGGAAAGCAGGATACGACGTATCAGCAGCTGGCTTCCAAGGTGAAAGAGATGCTACTAGAGGTGAAGGCAGTAAAATTAGACGTGGACAGAATAAAACAGGTGTCTTCTGAGACTCTCTTCCATTCTTGGTAAGTGAGATGCATCCTTTCATACCGGGACAAAAAAGGGGGTTGCATTTGTTTGCAAGCTGCATGTAACTGCCTCAGTAGGGTCATACCTTTTCTAGAGGTTGTGCCCATAGGAAAACTAAACCACTCCTATAAATAGAGTCCATCATATTTCAAAGAGGTATTCAATGCTATGGAAGCTGTTAGCCTAGCTCAAGGGTGTCAAACTCAAGGCCCATCGGCCGGATCCAACCTACGGGGTGCTTAGATCTGGCCTGTTTGCTACTGTAAATGTGTACGTGTGTATGTATGTATTGTATTTCTAATGTCAAGTCACTCATAAATGCCACTGAAACCATTCCATGTTTATTCATGCAGTTTTTATTCCGTTTCAAATGTCCCTTTCAATGTTTTTCCCCTCAGGAAAAGCTTTGAAGTGTGCTCTGCAGGAGTGGATTGTTTGCTGAAGGTTTCAACCCAACTGCAGGATATTGAGCTGTTGTTTACACCACCCGATTCTCAAGTCAATCAAATTGGATCACAGATGGCATTAATCAGGAGTCTCATATATATCCAAGGAGAAATTAATAGCAGTGTGGATGATTTTGCTATCTGGAAGACACAGCTCTTCAGTTCAATTTCACACTGTGAAGGTAAAAATGATTCTCCTTCTTCTGTTCAGTAATGCAGGGGCTTTATTGATTTGATATCGTTTCCTGTTTGCCTGTAAGATTAACTACATCATTACTTTTTGTGTTCCTAAGCATTGCCTTTGTGCTTGATATCCAGTGGTCACAATGTTAGGCTGTTGTTCTTTCTAGAAATGGGCTTTTTGTAAGTAAAAGTATAATCTTCAAGGGGCTGGGATCTAGGACATTTACTGTTCCCTTAAGCCATTTTTGTTGAACTTCCGCAGTACAGGTAGTCCTCAACTTACAACAGTTCATTTAGTGACCGTTCAAAGTTACAATGGCACAGAAAAAAGTGACTTATGACCGTTTTTCAGAGTTACGACCTTTGCAACATCCCCGTGATCATGTGGTCAAAATTCAGACTATTGGCAACCGGTTCATATTTATGACCATTGCAGTGTCCTGAGGTCATGTGACCCTCTTTTGCGACCTTCTGTCAAGCAAAGTCAATAGGGAAGCCAGACTCACTTAACACGTTACTAACTTATCAACTGCAGTGATTCACTTAACCACATGTGACAATAAAGATCATAAAAAGGAGCAAAACTCACTTAACAACAGAAACGTTGGCCTCAGTCGTGGTCGTAAATCGAGGATTATCTGTATTTGGAAGCAGATTATCTGAGTCGTGGACCTTCTGGAAAGCAAACGTAAAGAAGGAATCAACCTAAAAATTGAAGACAAACTTACTTGAGTTACTGCTGTATTGATTTTCTCTCAGCTCTTCTAGACTTACCTTTGAAGTCACTGGGGCTTATGGGGTTTTCCCATCCTGGGAGAGATTATGCTAGAATTGTTTGAGTAAGATTTAGGGTTTAGGGAAGGTGCCTCATACTTTGGCTTCCTCAGGCTACTTTTAACTTACTGTGAGGCTGAAGGGGGGCTATCTGGCTCCTAAGTGATTAAACTTTGAATTATAGGTGGTACTTGCCTTACAAGAGTTCATTTAGTGACCGTTCAAAGTTACAACGGCACTGGAAAAAAGGGACTTTATAACCGTTTTTTTTACTGTTGTGACCCTTGAAACATCCCCATGATCACGTGATCAAAATTCAGATACTTGGCAACTGGTTCATATTTATGACTTTAGCTGTCCTGGGGTCACATGATCCACTTTTGCGACCTTCTGACAAGCAAAGTCAATGGGTAAACCAGATTCACTTAAGAACCAAGTTACTAACTTATCAACTGCAATGATTCCCTTAACAACCAAGGCAGAAAAGGTCATAAAATGTGGCAAAGCTCACTTGTCTTATGTAACAATAGATATTTAGGGCTCAAGTAAGTTGAGGATTTCCTGTATGTGCAGAAATTTTATTTGAAATAATGAAATTATTGACTTCACTTCCAGTCACTTCTGTATTAGATCCCTGAAAGGGAATCTCAGATTTAATTCTGAAGAATAACCAACAACTTTCTCTATAATGTACAATAGTATCGATCCCGGTTTTAATGGAGGGAGAATTTTGATACTTCAGATACTCAGATAGGGAGAAAATTAGGACAGTGGTATTTATTTAAGTAAGTAGATAGCTAGACACTATGGAAGCAAGCATTGTGCACACATTTATCCATCCATCCATTTATCTCTCCATTGCAAAACTAAGATCTTCCCCATTTAATTTTTCAACGATGCTTCTATAGATAACGAAACATCAGATGATAGATTTGTGGAACACTTCTCAGAACAAATAGAACTTGCAATCCACGTTATCTTGAGTTCTGTCCAGTGTTTGGTTGAAAGAAGAAAAGACAACAAGGAGATATTCCCAAAGGAAGATGGTAAGACTGAACATTCTTTCACTTGTTTTGTTTTGAAAGCAACTGTTATGTCAAATGCATTTTTCTTGCTGTATATGACACTTCTGTAGCACAATAATTTTTAAAAATGAGAACCAACTATGTATAGGACCTATTCATGAGCTCAAATGGAATGCATTTTTGATCATTGCTTTTTATATTTCCTATTCCAGGGGAAGAATCTTCAATTGATGGGCTCCAGTCAGGGCATTTAACTAAACTCTTAGATGAAGAAATTTGTTCTGATGTGAATTCTTTGCATATACAAAAAATAATTTCAGTCATTTCTGAACTCCTGGAGCAATTGAAATCTTATGGCGAGGATTACACTGCATACAAATGCAAGGTGATATTTTTCAGCTGAAATATATCTCAGGGAAAGATGTTAAACATAATGTTAAAATTGTTTCTTCATCTTGCCTCAAATACTCAGTAGCATATAAGAATTAAAAAATATTTTTCTGAAATTGCTTATAAATACTACAAACAGTAAAACCAATCCTGGAGATAGAATAGGTAGACACTTAAAATATTTTCCATAATTAATGGATGTTATTTTTCTTTTTCTTTTTTTCAGCTTTTTAATCAGGCCTGCCACTTGCTGGTACGCCTAATGCCAATTCTTTACAAATATTCCAATATTGTCCTTTTCTACCTCACGGTTTCCTTGGCTACACATAGGAGCACTGGAAAATTGCTTTTTGTCTTGACAAACATATTTACGGAAATTGCACAAAAGGTAAGAAGTTACTTTTATTCTTTCGGTTTCTGGCGCTCCTGTGCGCGAGAAGACCAGCAACGGGCGACGGCTGGCGTGCCCAGAGATGGCTCTGCATGCCACTTCCAGCACACGTGGCATCATGGGGCTGAGGTATATATAGTATTCTTGCCTTTTCTCACAGGGAAGTGTTTGAACTCTTGATCATTTTGGTTGCAATCTTTTACAATTTTTTCCAGCTTTCCTATATCTTAAGTATGGCAACTGGAACTATACATGCTATTCCCAATGTGGAAGTAACATAGATTTGTATAGAGAGGTTATTATTTTCAAGTGATTTCTAATCATTTCTAACATAGAAGTTCCCTTTCTATTAGCAGCTTAATCAACATTTTCATTATATTGTGCACGAGCAGGCTTTGTTTCCTGATCAGTTGCAGACCATTCTGACCCCAACACTGTAGATGTGAAATGGAAGGGCAAGAACCTATCATTTGAATGTGCATCACTTTACACTTACTTAGCATTGCTGTTTGATTGACAATTCACTCAATTTAAAGATATTGTTCCAGAGTTCTTCATAATCAGTTTTAGCTTTTACTATTCTGAATAGTATAGTATTATCCAGAGTTTGGCTACCTGACTATTTATTTCTAACTTAAGATAATTTACGAACAAGTTAAATACCACGGGTTGCAAACCAGATCTTTGAGAAGCTTCTACTTTCTTCCAGTGAGAAAATTGGCCAGTTATTCTCCACTATTGATGCTCTATATTTAAACAATTAAGAGTTATGCTGTAGGGGAGATGGGCAGCACGGAAATTTACTACATAAGTACGTAAAAGTAGTATTCCTCAACCTTGGTCTCTTTAAGATGTCTGAACTTCAACTCCCAAGATTCCCCAGCCAGTCCAGAGTTGAAATCCAAATGACTTCACATGGACATGGTTGAGAAACACTGCATAAAAGGATTGATTCTCTTATTCTGTGTTCATTCATAAGTCTTTGATAAGGAACTTCAATAGGCTTTTGGAACTGCAAGGTGTACGGTATTCATAACTTCACTTTAATTCATGAACCCTAATGGCACTCTTAGAAAACTCAAAAAAGTTGAGGCAGGATTTAACCCTTGAAGAATCCTTTCTAATTTTCTTTGAGCAAATCTTGTTCTCCTGCATACCTAGTGGTTTCTTAAATTTTGATTGTCATTCCCACCAATTTGCCTGGAAGAAATATTAAGTTGCCTACTTTTTAAAAGAAAGGTGATATCATTTTGACTTTCTTTTAGTATTCTGATTCTGATATGAATAAAAAAGACTATTTTTCTAGGAGGGAAGCAATTTTATATATAGTTCTTTAGGAACTTTTGGGTGAATAACCCAGTTATATGACAATTAATTTATTTGTTAATAAGTAATTGACTCTTAATGGATTGTTGCTGAAGTAGATTTTTCTGTCCTTGGGAGAAAGTTTACAAAAACATTGTGTCCAAGCAGAAGAAATCTTAAAATGGTGGAACTCAGACAGCGACCCTTGGTTCAACTGAGTGCTTTTTATTGTTAGGGTTTTTGTTCACCAAAAGAAATTATTGAAGATGGAGGACAAGGAGGAACAGAATTCCATGATTATGAAGATGGTGGCATTGGAGAAGGGGAAGGCAAAAAGGATGTTAGTGACAAGATAGAAAATGAAGACCAGGTAAGGTTTGAAATGTCTTGAATGCTAGGGTTTTAGTATTTATGGGAAACATGAAAAAGTGCTTCTACTTTTGGGTGGTGAACAAAAAGCATTGCATAAGGATGTGCACAAAATGGAAAACATGTCAAAGTTCAGCAGAAACAAAATCTGGAACCTTTGAGTTGGTCCCAAGTTTTTCATCCAACACAACATCCAACACAATCTCAGAATAATTTTCTAGGGTGATTAAGGCAAGGGCACTAGCATCAGAGATGTCCCAGCACAGCTTATCTCAACTAGCCCACACTCCCTCAATCTTCCAAGCATTTCCCTCAGTCCTTTTCCTCAATCATTTCTGCAATTGCTGACTCAGCCTGGCATGCCCATGGCTAACTGCTCCCTTAATCTTCCCAGTGCCATTACTTTCCTCGGCCCCTGCTACTACTGATATTCTGGCCTAGGTATTTATTCTTTATGGTGATGATCCTGGCAGAATCAGTCAGGCTTCCAGCGTGGCATATGACAACAGTTAACCTGCTTTTCCTTAGCCATTGCAACTGACATCCTTCGCTTTTTTCCCCTACCAGCCACCATCAAACCACTTCTGCCAGGAATGCTTTGTCTAGTTTGGAATAAATCAACTGAAATTTGTATATCCGTTAAGGCACAAAGGCCATACACAAAATGCTGTTCTATTTGTGCAGGAAAGATTAATGCACGGAATGTTTAAGGAATAGTTTATGCAGGGAGTAATGTAGGAATCCCTGTATTATTTTTGTACATTCATTCAATGGGTTTCAAAGTTACTTCGGTTCCTTTGTTCCTTTTAATAATCTACTTCAGTTTTAAGGAAATATACCATAAAAATACTGGTAAATTATGGCATTCTTGAGGGGAGAACGAATGTTAAAATTATCTTGCTGAACATTGAAGAGAGGGCAAGGAGAATACATGCTACTTTAAAGAAGACACTCTGTTAAAATAAAGCTTAATTAAATATTCCAGGTAGAAGATACTTACCAAAAAGGTCAGGAAAAGGAAAAGGAAGATCCAGATTCGAAACCAGATATTGAGGGAGAAGATAATGCAATTGAAATGTCTGAAGATTTTGAAGGGAAAACATACGATGGAGAGCAAGAAAAAGAAGGTATTTGTTTTGCACTATTATTTCTCATCTTTCTGACCTAATATAAAGTAACTCCAGAATTCAGCGCACAACTGGGAACTGATACTGAGGTTTAATAACTTTTTCTTTGAATTTAATAAAAAACCGTGATAGGCAGGCCTCCCATTCCTATGTAATATTATTAGGAAAAAAATTAGGTAACACTGAGACACTTTGATATATTTTTTTCTTACTGAAGTTGGAACTTGATAGAACCAAATGTTCCTATACAGAATTAACTTAAAATGTGACCACCCAGTGTCAAAATTAATCAAATCCAAGCTCTAAACAGAGCCTCCCTTCCATTCTTGTTGATCTCTTTGTATACTTGGAATAAAGATTTTCAGATCAGGAGGACCAGGACTTCAGCAGGGTTTTGAAGTCCACAAGTTGTGATTTTTACACAAAAATGGCAATGTTGTTGGTCGTTTTCAAGTATTTAAGAAAGAAGATACTGTGTGTTGTCCAGTCTGTCTCTTGCTTGTTCTTTACTTTTCTTTGAAGATTTACATTGAGCTTTATTTATGTTACCTTATATAGAAGAGGATGATAAGTCTGATGAAGATGAAGACTTGGATAAGCAGATGGGAAATCTTGGAGATGGAGATGCTGACAAATTGGACGAGAGACTTTGGGGAGATGATGAGGAGGAGGAAGAAGAGGAGGATGAGGATGAAAATGAAGATGGGAAAACAGAAATTGGACCAGGGATGGATGAGGTAAAAATTTAAATGAATATAATGTTTGAAGCAGTGAAGGGCTGCACCATTGATTAATTATGTAAAATGAATGACAGTACATAGAAAAGGGGCATGATGGATTAGCAGTTAAAGATGCTAATCTTCTCAGCTTGGAGAGCTGACAGCCCAGGTTTGAGACCAAAGCGCTACAGAACTGGGTGAGCTCATTATTTGGCCCAGCTCCTGCACACCTAGCAGTTCGAAAGCATGCAGATGTGAGTAGATAAATAGGTACCACTTAGTAGGAAGATAACAGCATTCCAGATGCCTCAGCGTATAGTCATACTGGTTACATGATCACAGAAATATCTTCAGACAGCGCTGGCTCCCTCGACTAACAAACAGAGATGAGCACCATCTCCTAGAGTCAGGTACGACTGGATGGGGGAAATCTTTACCTTTACATAGAATTCAATTCATTTCAAGCTATTTTCTTTTCATTCAGGCCACATAAAAGGAAGTGCTTTTTCATACAGTGAGTTAGAGTTTGTCTCTGTAAAATAATAGCAATGGATGCCAAAACTTCATTTTAAATGGAGATTAGACAATAAAAGAGATGGCAGCTTTTATTTATCAAAATATTTGATGTTAAAATCTGATCACTCCCAAGAACTACTAGAAGACCCTATTGCATTTACCCTGATGGGGAATGCCATCAGCACATGATTGACTTCTCTTAGTGTTCAGGACTCATCCAAAGAGTTACTCTTCACCATAATTACTTTGCACAGAACATAATGCTCTAAGCAAAATAAAGAGTAAACCCCAGTCAGTCTATTTCTTACATTGGAACTTTTGAAAGGCTTTTTATTTCCTCAAAAAAGATTTTGAGGCTTTTGACAATTTATTTATTTATTTATTTATTTTATTAAATTTATACCCCGCCTCATTTCCCGTTAGGGGGAACTCTAGGCGGCTTACAACAATAAAAATTGCAATCTACAATTGCAATTGCAATCTACAATCTACAATTTCATAGAAATTGTTACACGCAGAAATGGAAATATGGAAAGGAAAAAGATAAAACTAAGGAATAATTTTTGGATGGATAATTTATCTCAGGTTTCATGGATTAGATAAACACGGCTAATATGTTGAAGTGTTAACCTTGCTTTAATCACATGGATTAAAAAGCTGTATTCACACAACTTGCTACGTCTTTGTTCAGTTATTAAATCACGATGCATTGGGCATGCAAAACATATTAAGTCATAAATCTTGATTAGCGAACAATAAAGGCTGGTGCTAGGCTGCGAAGCAATTGGCTAAAACCAAAAAAATGATTCTTTTCAAGCATGATTCTCTTAGAATTCTTTCTAGCAAGACATTTTCAGAATGAAATGGAATTCCACCAACTAAAAAAGTAATCCAGTTAGAACCCATCTAATCCCATGCACATTAGGGTAGAGATTTTTAATTTATCTTTTTATTATCCTTTCTGTGACCCGAAGTACATTCTCTTCCCCAAGAAGCTTGCATCTGGTTGTTTACACAACCTTCTTCTGAAACATTATCAGTTTTAGAATCAACAATTACAGCCACACAAGACAGTATGCTAAAGAAATCATATCATGGCATATAGCCTGTTTCATGACCCAGGCCAATAAGTAGTTCCAACTTTGCATCTTTAATTGTTTCACTCCCAACTTATGTCTTCTGCCTCTTTTCTACATTCTTCCTGCGTTTTCCAGATAACCTTTCATTGTTTTGAGTCCCATCCTTAGTGTATTGCTATCTGGCATTTGCCCAGCAGTTCATTTCCAAAGTATTCACATGCCATCCCCCTTGCTAGCTTATTTCAGAAATGTTTATCCAACTTGAATTTTAAATTGGGTCACGCTTCAGGAAAACAAATTTCAGGTCAGCAGAACCAGCATGAAACGAAAGGCAAAAGGTAAGCGTGAATTTGATTCTCCTTAAAGCACAACCCATATTATCACTTGTTTGTCATTAGCTGAAATACATACTGTAAAGCCAGGATATATTTCCCCTGATGCATTGTTTTCTCAACCCAGTATTCTAGAGTCACTATGACACACTAAAATCTCAGCTAGATTTGCACACAATTCACCCTACAGAAAGAAGGTTGGGTGATGCGTGAAAGACGACCCTCAAATCCTAGAGGTTAGGAAACCAGGACTTTACTATCTTGAGGTGGAAGAGATTTCCATAGAAATACAGGAGTCAGAGGCTGATGCTCTCTAGATGTAGCTATTGCTGAATCTAGAGATATGGGACTATTTCAAGCGAAGCCTATCTTAACCATTTTAACACTGGGATTTTGATTACCTGCATTTTAAAATTGAAATGTTTGGTTTGTTTATGGGTTACCGGTTTGTTTTTGACTCTTAGCAAGGCAGATTTTCTCCATGATGATCGGTTCCCTAGCTTGGTCTTTCAGGTCTATCAATTGTATGAAGGTAGTCCTCGACTTACCACCACGATTAAGCCCAAAATTTCCATTCCTAAGCAAGGCAGTTGTTAAGTGAGTTGTGCCCCATTTTACAATCTTTTTTTTGCCATGATTGTCAAACGAATCACTGCAGTTAAATGAATCATGCAGGTTGTTAAGCAAATCTGGCTTCCCTGATTGGCTTTGCGTGAACTTTCCGTGGTGGTGCAGTGGTTAGAAGGCAGGACTGCAGGCTAACTGCCTTCTGCTGATTGCCAACCGTCAGCAGTTCGATTCTCACTGGCTCAAGGTTGATTTGGCCTTCCATCCTTCCAAGGTTGGCAAAATGAGAAACCAGATTGGTGGGGGCAACAGGCTGACCACTTAGAGAAAACATGTTTTCTCTGACTTTGGCTTAGTGTCATGTGTGAGCTAAACCATTTGTGGCTTATCTCTCACATGACACTATTCAACCAACTACTGCTGAGAAACCATGCCTCAATCACATGTGAATAAGCTGGTGGAGGAGAATTTGCTAATTACCAACATCTTGGTCACTCAACAGCTTGGTTGCTCAACAGTGGAACACCGGTCAAGCGGGCTCAGCAGGGTCTACGTTTTCTGTGTCGCATGAGAAAAGTATGTCTTCCTTCCCCTGTCCTTACCACTTTTTATAGAGGGACGATCGAGAGCCTCCCGTCATGCTGCATTACTGTCTGATTTGGAAGCATGACTGGTTCGGACAGGAAGGCAGTGCAGAGAGTGTGAGGATGGCAAAAAAGAACATTGGTAGTTCACTCTCTTCTATCCAGGACATGGCACACACGCATTACTTGAGTAGGGTGTGCAGGATTGTCTGGGACACTACACATCCTCTTCATGACCTGTTACCTCCAAGACCGCCTCCTGCCACCAACTGCCTTCCAGCGCCCAGTGAGATCGCATAGGGTGGGCCTCCTCTGGATACCATTGGCCAGGCAGTGTCACCTGACGATTCCACGGAGGAGGGCCTTTTCCACAGTGGCCCCAGCCCTCTGGAATGATATACCTCCGGAGCTCCAGAGTGTCCCGGACTTGAGACTCTTCCACTGAGTGTTGAAGACCTGACTCTTCCAGCGGGCCGGATTAACGTGACCCACCAAATTTTAGTAATTTTAAGGGGTTTTTTAATTG
>JANHGC010001299.1:411209-421523 GCA_027560395.1 Boaedon fuliginosus | reverse complement strand
TGGAGACCCCTGCTCTACAGTTTAGTCTACAATACTCTATATCCTAAGACTGTGGGGTTGCATGAAACCTTCCGAAGCCCTTGAGTGTGACCCTCAAAATCCTCAGGCGTTGTCATCTAATGGTAATTGCTAATGTACTGAGAAAGAGAAAGGTATTAAATTTGTTACTAGAGAATAATTTTTTAATTCTAATTTTAGATGAATAAATCATTTTAGAAAATTATATACTTTTTTGTAAATAAAAAAGCAATGATAATTAAGTTAAGCTTTTGTTTAGCTTGAAATGTAAACTAAATGAAATCCTTTGAAGGAGGAAATGTGTTCTCCACAACCTTTTGAAGTACATCCCCTCCTGTTGCCTCTTACAAGTCAAGTGCAGTCCTCAGCCTAGAAAAAAATTTGCAAGCCAGTATCACAACTGCAAATTTAAATCTCGTTGAATTAAAGAGACTTAACATTGATTTATCAATGTATAGAACTGTGATGTGTTTTATGCTCAACTTCTACCACATTTTATTTTTGCTACATTGGGTTGGATCGAGGAGAAAAGTCAATTTGCTTCACAAATGCCATGCTTGCTTCTAGACTGTTAATAGATCAGCTCCGATTTTTATGATGGGTCATGTGCTGATGCTGGAGAACTTGTAATTTTTTTTAATATCATCTGAAAATAGTATTTTATGGTTTATGTTCCCACCAGACGTAGCAAGTGAAGAACAACAGAAACCAATTTTACCTGTTAATGAAGACAATGACGAAACAGTTTCTGAAGATCTGGCTATGGAAACAGAAGATCACTCTGCTGAGGAACTCAAAACTTCAGAGGTAGAAAAACTGAATCCAGAAGTAAAAATGTCTGGAGCTTCCAAATCTGGTAAGTCGTCAACTTCTTGCCTTGAGAATTCATTTTTTAAGAAATAACTTCCTGCATGTTTGTGGAAATAGCACAGAAATACTGTGAATAATAATTTGTTGATTTTATCTAAGACATTGCTGTGGCTATGTATTGTGAGCCAAAGTAGAGGACAGGAAGGGATATGGATATATGCAGTAATTAGCAAGTGTGTATAATTCAATTCTAGGACCTGAGCAGATAGACGCAGACAGCCAAGTTCCTAATTCTGAAGATGCTGAAGAAAGGGAAGTAAACTCTTTACTGTCAGAAGTAAAGCCGGACCGAAACAAGCAGTCTACTATTCATACTGCTCATCAGTTTTTGAAGGACCCCAATGTACAGGTAGAAGACAGCTTGCGTTTTTAAAACAAAATGATTGATTTAAGTAGATAAATTTTAATATGATCACAATATTGTAGTAGTTGAAGGCTATTGCAGATTACAATTCCAGGTGATGTTGAACAGGGGTCCCCAACTCCCAGTCCACAGCCGGTGTCAGCATGCAGCCTCTTGGGAAACCAGGATGTGCAAACAGCGGGCAAGCACACAAAGCTCCATTTGCGCATGCAAACTCACCACCTGCCCCCCTCCCCCTGCTGCTGCTGCTATTCCACAGAGCCGGAAGGGCTGGGGACCATTGATGTAGAATCAATAGATGGGGTTCAAATTTGGGAAGGACTTTCACTTCCCGATGATTGGAATTGAGATAGGGAGATAAAATTATAACAATAGGATATTATTAATGCTACCACTTTACCTTGTAGACTCAGTATACAGAGACATTCAGACCAAGACTTATTTTCACTTCCATCAGCTTCATCCAGCCTATAGCTGCCTCAAATACTGGTGCAGTCCCCTGAATTATATCACCTAATTCAAGTGGATATTAGGGAGAGAAGGCTAAATATTGGTGACAGTATTTTTTCCAAAACTGTAAATGATTTTCTCAATTATTGTATGCGTTAAAAATAATGAGGACCTGTTAGAAGTTTAAGCCATTTTTCTGCAGAAGGGAACTGAATAGGCAGATCACAGGAAATTTATTTATTATACTGTGCTTCCATATTCTAGAAGGATAGATAGTAGCAAAAAGAAATCAAAGCAAGTCAGTAAAACAGGGTTGCAGAGTTGCTGAAATGTTTCCTACATGTGTAGATTTGAGAAAGGACAATAATGTAGTGGTGGGGAAAGCATGTCAGTCTTGAATGTTGCATTACTGTTGTGTATCATAGTGTTCTAGGGATGATCTAGCACTTTTCCTGAAGTTCAGCTGGCTGTTCTAGCTTGGACTACTGGTTTCCAAGAGAACCTGTTTTCCAGTTCAGAGGATTAATTTTCAGAAAACTACTGGAGTATCTTCAGAATTGGCAGAATGGCATGGTCTGGAGAAGAAATGTCACATTCTATATTTATCTATTCTAGACCATCCCATTCTGAAGGGTTTGCATAACTTAATAGACTCAGATAAAATATATTTTATCCTTTGAAGGAGAATTTCTACCTCACATTAAGACTAATCTGTTCATATTGCTGGGTTCTTATTCCAATTTCTTATACTTTAAGCACATTTTTAAAACCCCCGAAGAACTAAGGCAAGAACTAGAGAAGCAGCTTGAAGCCTGGAAGATTAGAAATCCTTTAGAGGTTGGTAACATATTTAATTAAGGATATCCTTTTGTATTTTTTTAATGAGAAAGGTAATTAAACCATGTTTTGAAGTCATGTTAAATACTATTGCTTAATCGTCACAAATTTGTGTGGTGTTCCTGATAATCATCTGCAGTATGTAACTGGCCTTTTTATATTCATAAAATTGTACAACAAATTACTTACTTTACATTACAATAAGTATAAAATGTTACCTTGGAAATCCTGTGGGAGAATTAACTAAATTACTGACATCAAGGTATTAAGAAATGATGCACTCCTAACTAGCTGTTTTATTAAAGATATTTTTGGATTTTTAAAATAAATATTGGAAGCCTGAAGTGTGGCCCCATCTAGTATTTTTAACACATCAACACTGGGAACAAGTAATTTTCGTAGACACCCTTGATGTGTATTCTGCATTACTACTAAAGCACTGTACAAACAACCAAAAAACCCCCAGCTATTTTCTAAACAATCTGGGTCCCATCACCACTTCTTAACTAATGGGTTTTACGGGGGGGTTGTCTTGTACCTTGAATACTGTAGGGGGATGCAGCAGCCGAAGAGATGTGGCAGAGATACCTTCTGCTCACTGAACCTCTTTCACAGCAGCTCTGTGAGCAGCTCCGACTCCTCCTGGAACCAACTCAGGCAGCCAAGCTGAAGTAAGTAGAATAAAAAGAAGGAATCAGCTAAACAGTTTGATCGGCAGAACAGAGTTTCATGGTAGAATTCATAGCACAAAGAAATCAGTGGCGTTTAACCCTTATTTAGTTCCTTGTTTAGCAACTGCCTCAGCTAGTCACATATATATGAACAAGATTGTTCATATATGTACCCATAGGTCTGGGTACTGCAAATAGGTCAAGAAACACAATTTCAACAAGTGTGGACTTTTATGACAATAAAAGTCATTGTGAAACTGATTAAGGCCAAGTCAGTTTCAACCAGCAGTGCTAGCCATGGGAGAGTTCTAATTTAAATCTTAATTAGTTAGGGTCCCAGAGGTTAGCCCTTTTTAAGGAAGAACTGCACTGCAGAGAAAAGCATCTCAGAAAAATGGTTTGCTTAAACAATCTCTTCATCCTGCAGGAAGACAAAAGTGGTGGTGGGGGCAGTCAGGCACAGGACACTGCACTAGAGAACATTATCTGAATGAGATGGCAGCTATTAATGATCTTTGCAGCATCTCTCACACGGTTTATTTAGCGACCATGTCACTTAGACCGTTTCTCCAGAATCAGTTGTAGTCACTAAACAAGGACAACCAATATTCATTAAATGGGTGCATTAAAATATTAATTGAATTAACATTCTGAGTTCAATAACCGTGTATCTTGATCAAATGCTGTTACCACTTTTTCAAGTATATTAATTCTTAATTATTTCTTGTATTTATGTATTCATAAATTCATGTTCCATATTTTAGGACGATTCAAGAGTCTGATTCCTTCAACTACAACAGGTTAACTATGGTACTATAAGCATTTGCAGACTGAAGTCTATATGTGTTTGGAGTTTGTGCACATGCAACAAGACTGTATAGTTTGGCAGTGTAATCTGCATATTCATAAATCTTTTAATTTCATTGAAAAAGTTTTAACCCTTATGTCAATAAAGATACATTTTCAAATCTGTAAGTTGTGCTTCAGGGAGATGGCTGAATAGATACTTTCAGCGCGTAAGAGTAGAGAGCAGAAAGACAATATTCTTCAGAAGCTAAACCAGAATAAAATACGCATAATAAACGTTGTCCCATTGGCTCAGCTGGCAGAATGTATTTAGATTGCAAGATTCATTGAGATTGCAGAAATACCACCTGGTTCTGTTTATTTGGAAAGGAACAATAGCAACAGTTTTTGCAATTTGTATCTAATAGTTTGGATTTTCCCTCTAGGTTTTTATTTTTAGAAGTGCTGTGAAAAATATTTAAAATTATTTCCAACCCTTTGTCTCAGCCAACATCACCTTTTCCAATTGTCAGATAACTACATACAATAACCACCAATCTTAAACCAATATTTCTGATAATCAGATCTCTGCTGATATTCTGCTTAGTTATTTTCATAAATGTTATGTTTACGATAAATGTTGTATGTCATAGTGTTACGATATTTATAACACTGTGTTACAGTGTTATTGTTTTGAATCTTCCCAATTACCAGAGGTGATTATAGAACAGGAAAAAGGTTGAACATGCGCAAAGTAATTCCCTATATTGCAAGCCAGTTCCGAAAAGATAAAATATGGTTACGAAGAACCAAACCCAGCAAACGGCAATACCAGATTTGTTTGGCCCTTGATGACTCTGCCAGCATGGTAGACAATCACTCTAAACAGGTAATATATATATATATAAAGAACATTCTGATCTTACAGGCCTGAATTCATATATATTTCTTCTGTGTTTCATCCTAACCTATGTATAGTTATGACCATTTCTTCAGCAACCATTCAGAGTTATGGGAGTTCGTAACATGTGATAATTAACACCCAAAATTGTGATAGTTAACACCCAAAATGTTTGAATATAATTTTGGTCCCCAGAGTTATGACTATTGCAGCACCGCATGGTCACATGATGAAAAATTGGGCATTTGGGGCAACCCATTTGTTCTACACAGGGGCACTTCTCTCAAATGCTTACCTCTCTCCCCACCCCCAAATCTCTGCCCTTTTGTCTGCCCTGTCCTGCTCCTACCACCTTGCCCTTACCTTGCTCTGCTTGTTTCCAAAACCTTGAAAAAAGACCGTGCCTGATTTGGACAAGGCTATGCTCGAATTGGAACAAAGGGCAGGCATGGCCAGGAAGGGACTCAGAAAGGGCCTGGTAGGGTGTGCTCATCTGCAGCAGCAGGAATAGGACAGCCGAGAGTACCAAGGCTGGAAGTGACATCCGTACCAGCAAGCGTAGTAATGGCAAAGCCAGCAGAGTGCAAGGCAGCCACAAGGGCAATTGAAGAGGAGGCAGTCTCTTACCGTACGTACAAAGCTTTGGGATTGGAAGTGACCAAGCCAGGAGTGGCTCGGATCAGGGTGGATCCTTGGCTCATGACCTGTAGGATTTGCTTAACAACAGCAACCAGGACTGCTGTGATTGCTGCTATTAAGTTTTATGATTGCATTGCTTAGCAATGGAAATTTTTGTCCCAATTCCCATTGAAACTCAAAGACTACCTCATTCTGTCATTCTCATGCTTTTGCTACTTGGGGTTTCCCATATGCCAGTTGTCATATAGAGTTTAAATGCATCTAACTGCATTTCAGTGGATGTACAGACATCTTTGCTTCTGTTCTAATGACTGTTTAGTACTTGAGGTACTTGGTGTATTTAAAGTGTCGTCACTGCGATTTTCTAATTTCCTGCAGAGTCTGTGTGAAAGTATGTGGCATCACAAGCTTTCAGAAAAGGTTTTATCGGTGGCAAACATTTTTAGAATTTTGCAGTTTAAATGTTAATTCTATGCCAAATTGTTCACATTAAAACCTACTGATAATACTGTTAACCCTACTCATCAGTGAACTCCAACTGTATCAACTTGCTTTTTGTAGCTCGCATATGAATCCTTAGCAGTGATTGGGAATGCTTTGACACTTTTAGAAGTGGGACAAATTGCAATATGTAGGTAAGAATACCTTAAACCTTTATTGACTTTTGGTAGTGAAAATATAATTCTTGCAGGGGAAACAATTTTTAAAAATATGTTTCACTTTATTTTAGTTTTGGAGAGACAGTTCAACTGCTACATCCATTCCATGAACAATTCAATGACCGATCAGGTGCAAGGGTACTACAGCTCTGCAAATTTGAACAAAAGAAGACTAAGATAGCTCAGGTATTGCCACTTCTTAAGGTCATGTTGTCCATTGCCTTACATCTGATTGCATTGGAGAGACAAATCTGAAATCCTGCTGGTATACCTACCGTCAAGCTGCATGGCAGGATCCTTCCTCAAGTTTTTAGAATTGCCTTTGGGTTGGTGGTGGAAGTAGCCTTTAGATGAGATGGCTAGCACATTAATCAAATGAAATAAATATTTCTCCACTTGTTGGTGCCTCAGGATTTCACTCTACCTGTTTGGGTGCTGGTTGTGATAAAGCTCATGAGTTCATGTCCCCCATGACAACCATAAACATCTCAAATACTGGGCCCAAATCATAATGGTGGTAACCCCTTGGATCTTGTCATTTTGCCAGCGCGTCGCCCAAATGAGCAACTACTTGATATTCTGGAGGGGATGGGATTTCCATCATCATGGTCAGATCACCGTTGATCTGGTTACAATTAAGAGCCATCTGTAAATGCCGTAGGGTGGTGGGGTTCATTGTTCTGGTCCAGTTGGTTTACAATGGGAGCATGGGGAGTTTTGCCCTGACTGGTTAAGTACTTGGCATTAGAAAGTGTGCTGGACGATGAGCATTGCCCTCGAGTGGAGTCTTCTTGCTGGTGGCTGATCCCACTTGGTGCCTTGGTTTCCATGACTCTCTCTAGAAGTGAAGCACCAAATCAATGTCTGTAGCATAATTGGAGCAAGACAAGAAGTAAACACAACTAGGGACAGATACATGCTTCTGTTCAGGCCTTCATTATGGCAATAAAGGAGACTGTGTTTACTTACTGGATTCTTGTCCAGTGGCCTTAATTAGGATGATCAATTCCCTATTGGACGTGAAGAGGGTGACAGGAATTCTCAGCAATGAAATGGTTCCTTTGCCATGTTGTTGTAATGACTGCAGTAACTCTTTTACAAAATGGAACCCAAAGTATTACCTACAGTAAGAATTACGGTATTGTTCGGAGTGTAAGACAGAACAGGCTGAAAATGGGGCACGTGGAGGACAAAAACAGGGCACGCAGAGACCGAAAATGGGATGCAGAGGCGGAAAATGTGGGGCCCAGAGGCAGCAATAGGCGATGGCAATTCCTGCAGCCTGAAACAGCTGATTGTCGGGAGGCCTATCCAAGGACAATCAGTTGCTTGTGCTAATCAGGCTGTGTTGAAGCTGACCAGGCTGTTTGCGGAGGTTGTTTTTCACAGTATTTGTTTTTCTTGTTCATCTACAGTTTTTAGAATCATCAATAAATATGTTTGCTGCAGCACAGCACTTGTCTTCGAACATCAATCCAGGTGTGTCTCTGACTCCTTTTTTATATTCACTGATGCCACCCAGTAGCATACCTTAAGTGAAAGCTGTCCGAGTTGTTCTGGAATCAGGCAATTTCTAAACTGAATAAATAAATAAAATCTGCATTGACTATAAGAAGCATTGTTATCTGTAGTTGCTGATTGGTTGATAAAGGTGTGCCTAGCATTTAAGTTCACAACATCTGAAAGCAGAATGGTCCTCGTTGCACTTTACACTGCAACAATGTTGAAATGGGCAACTTAATTTTTGAATGTTTAAACTTTAAAATACTATGTTGAATAGCACTTAATAAATATTCTAAAGAAGAAACATTTGAGTATAGTTCCCCAAATCATGTTTTTATTAAGTTATAAAGTATTATAAAATACAATATACAAAAGTAAATAAAAGAGCAGTTCATTACCGTATTACTAGACAGATTAGGATATATTTCTTCAATTATGTACAAGATATTCACCAATATTATGTTTTACTTTAAAATATATTTAGATTTCATTTAGTTTATCCTATATAGACAATAGATTTTTAGAACTTTTTCATTTTTAAAATTTAAGGCAGTACAGAGCTTTTATAAATTCTTGGAATATTTATTGTTTTCAGTATATTTGATTCAGGGTTTTATTAACAACTGAAAATATGTCTCTTACTAGAAACTGCTCAGTTACTCCTAATAGTATCAGATGGAAGAGGTCTTTTCCTTGAGGGCAAGGAACGTGTCAAAGCAGCTGTTCAGTCTGTACAGAATGCGAATATCTTTGTTATTTTTGTAATATTGGACAACCCTAATTCACGGGTAAGTTATCAATGCATCTGTGCTACTTTTAACTATGAAAAAAACATGTTATACATAATTATAAATTAATAATATAGGATATTTACTAAGTTCCCCTTCAAATGGTAGCAGTAAAAAGTGCTTATTACTGCTGTTACTATTTTTATTATTATTGCTATTACTATTTTTATTATCATTTATTACTGCTGTACTTGCAAATGATTGCTAATTGAGTTTGTTGTTAATCAAGGAGTAGCTGTAAAAGTTAAAAGGTTCGAGGGGGGGCATAATTATCAGGACGAGAAAAATCTCATTTTTTCTGCTGCCCTCCTGACCCATTTGATTTAACACAAGCATGTGTATGTGGAAGTGAATATTACTTGATTATAAGAAAAGTCTAAATCTGTAATCCAGTATTTACTTCTGTTAATTTGCTGTTTTCATTCACAGGATTCAATCTTGGATATTAAAGTACCTGTATTCACACGGCCTGGAGAATTGCCAGAAATAAGGTCATACATGGAAGAATTTCCCTTTCCTTTCTACATAATTCTCAGAGATGTGAATGCCCTGCCAGAGACTCTCAGTGATGCCCTTAGGCAGTGGTTTGAACTGGTGACTGCTTCAGACAAGTTGTAGAGTGCGCCAAGACTTTGTTGAAGCATATAAGCTGATGTTCAAGGGGGCCAGAAATCCAAGACCTCAAATTTGCATTTTCCTTTCTCAGTGCAGGAGACTATGTAATCCATGACGAACTCGGACATCGTCCCTAGTTTCCTTGCCAATATTGGGAAACAGTGTAAAAACGTATTTTTTTCCTTTTGTGTTGTTGTTTTACTTTCAGTAAATTATTCTAGGGTTTATTTGATACCCTCATCATTAGGAATTAGGCAGGCTTGTTGAATAGTAAGAAGCAAGTTTTGCTTCCAAAAGAGGAAGTTGAACTCCAACTGTTGAACTATAATAAAAATAGTTTGCTTTTAAGTCACCTGCGTGAGTGGACCCTGTGTTGAGGAGATGGGGAGGTTAAATTTTACACAGCCAAAAAAATTAATAATTTCCTTGAATACTTGAAATTACTCAATATTGCTAAACGGTTGCCGCAAATGTTGCTGAATGGTTGCTGCAAGGATATTTTTGTTACATTAAAGACTGAATTATCATTTTACACTGTAACTTTTGCCTTCTGTCCGAGGCAATTACTAGGACACACTCGCAAGGGACTTTTTCTCCCCAACCCTTTTTCATTGCAAAAACTATGCATTGTTTGTGATTATTAATAAAGCCATCCTTTTGTTTGTAGTTATGGTGTTCATTGTTTGAAGGAATTAATCGGGCCTAAAATAATCTAAGTAAGGATTAAATCTGAGAACTAAAGTAAATTCTGACACTGTCTTGAACTTGTCCCTTTTTGTATGTGAACCAAAGATTGATGTAATGATTACTGCACTATTTCATGAGGTCCGGATGTGGCTGGAACTGCTGACACAGGCAAAGTTACCAATTAAACAGGAAGGTTTATAAATGGAAGTTGGAGGAAATATTATTTCTTGTACAGATGCAGATAAATTACAAAGGGGATATATATATACAGTACTTGGAAAACAACATCTGTCTGATACAGTATCTACTGAACCTCCCCAGGCCAATATTGCTCTGAAAGCCATGCGACACTGTATGCGTTAGAACTTAACATTGCAAAGTATTTACAGTTTATGTAGTGCAGAATTTAAAGTACTTTGTGAGAGCCAGTTTGGTGTAGCGGTTAAGACATCAGGTTAGAAACTGGGAGATCATGAGTAGTAGTCCTGCCTTGGGCACAAAGCCAGCTGGGTAACTTTGGGCTAGT
>JANHGC010001299.1:400951-411109 GCA_027560395.1 Boaedon fuliginosus | reverse complement strand
CATGTGTAAAAATCAAGCAAGGTCTTACTTTCAGGGGAGGTTGTATTTTCAGGGAAACGGTATTAAAAGCCATTTTTCCTGGATTACCAGGATAGGGCATTCAGGTTAATTATTCAAAAGATTACATAACAAATAATACCAGTTTCAACAACTTTTCAAAAAGGATTGTTTTTTTTAAAAAAACACCTTTATAGTTTAGCTTTGTTGAGCATTTTTGGTGTAGGGATTATATAAAAGAACGACTCTGGAAGAAGAATCTGCTCTGCAGCAATGGACTGCCAATAGGCTGGTTGTAACCAGACAAACGAATTGGAATATTGATAAAAGACTTGAGTAATATAGGTCAAACTTGCACTTCTGGTTATATTCTTATTTATATTCTTTTTTTAGTTAAGATTGTCAATTGTTCTATAAACATTTAGTAGGCGGGGGGCGGTCTTTACACTTCCCTTTGGTTCCTAACTGAAGCGTTCGCGCTACTTGAGGAACAAAGCGTGCCACGCTGCTCCCGACGTGCTCTAACGATGTTTCCTTAAACACGTGTCTTTCTTTTCACCTTCCAACCGGAGAGCTGCCGCTCACGCTTGCTGAAGTGACGGAAGAGGGAGTTACTCCGAAGTCCCCCCGTCTGCGGGCTCCCTCTTTCTTTCCGTCTAGCCGGCTGCCGGGGCCGAGCGGGCAGGATTCGTCCTCCGCCTCTGGCGCTGAAGAATCCCCGCCGCAGACCATAAAAGAGAGCGGGAGCCATGGCGGCCACCCGGTTGCCCCCGACGGCCTTAAGCCTGAAGCAGGTAGGGAAGGGGCCGCGCCAGGAGCTCGGCCTCCTCTCGGTCTTTGCGGCCGCCTCGCTCCCGAAGCTGCCCCTGTATTTGGGCGACGCGCCGGTAAGAGGCGGGCCGAGCCTGTTCAGTACAAAAGAGGAGGAGAGTTTTGAGAAGGAGGCTCCGGGCCTGGAAGGCGCCAGTCGGAAGGAAGCCAGGCAGGCAGCGCTGCGGCAGCCTCCTGGCAGGCGCCCTGGTTCTGGCCGGAGACTTAATCCGGGCCATTTTGTTAGGCACCCCAGGAATTGCAAGTCGTCTGCTCGCTCCCCAGTCGCGTTTAGGCCTCGGGGCCTGCTTCGGATTGGGCTTCTCTTCCTTTTCGAAGTCTTTCTGCTATTTACAGAAGGGAGGGGGGTGCTTCGTTTGTTATGTACGTATAGGCAGCCCTCCACTTGCGACCACAATGGAGCCCAGAATTCATGTGGCTAAGTGAGAAATTTTGTTAAGGGAGTTTCACGTTAAGTGAATCTGGCTTCCCCATTGACATTGCTTGTCAAGGTCGCGAAAGGAGATTGCGTGACACTGCAACCGTCATAAATAGGAACCAGTTGTCAAGCCTCCGAATGAAAAATAATGTGGCCATGGGGACCATGCAACAGTTTTGTGAAAAATGGTCATCAGTCACTTTTTTCAGCACTGTTGTAACTTTGAAACAGTCGCTAAATGAACTGTTGTAAGTCCAGGACTACCTGTATGCTGTAACACTGTCACCTAGGGTTGGTTTTTTTCTAACAAAAGAGTGTGTTGCTTTGAATTAAATGTTGCTTTGCCGATCCTCCCTTCAGTAACTGAATTCCTGGTATGCATCTGCATACTGCACACCCAGAGAAAGCTTCCAAGGAGAATTTGTGAAAGAAGAATTCTGGAAAAGCAAGATTAAAACATATTTTTGGAATATAAAATATGGTCGGGTATGGTCAACTGAATGTGGATAAGTTACATACGTCAGAGTATGTACACGAACACACAAGTGCACAACCTCCCAGGACTAAATTCTAGCAATATAAAAATAGTAATTGCTATTATGTATCTTGTCAGTATGTCATATTTCTCTAGGATTTATATGAACACGAATTTGGGATTTATGTTGTGTTTTACGAAGAGGTGCAATTTTGGATGCAACAATTGGCAATTAATGGATATCTCAAAAAATTTCTCTTATGATTTATGGGAGAACCATATATAAATTGATGAAGATCTTTCATTTTGAAAGGTTGCAAGCTAAAATTTTTAGGAGGGTGGCGGACAAAGGGCTTTATCTTCATGTATCTTTATCCCCATGATGTGGATACAGTTCACATTGCCGTGATGTCACTGTGGGGTCTGCTCAGCTCCTGTTGGTCACTTTAGGCTGGTGCAAGCATGCACCCTCCTCTGTGACCACTGGGCATGATTTTATGACTATTTTGGCCTGGCCTGAATTGAGCCTGCACACTGGACCCACAGAATATGGTTCAAAAAGTAAAAATGGCAGTAATGATTGTATACTCAAAGCTCTCTCTGATGCAACTCATGAAGACTGACACCTCTGAGTTAAATATCTCATGCAATGGCCTCTCATGTGGATCTCCATACAACCTTGGCTCAATCAGTTGGTCAGCTCAGGCAGATGCACAGCAGTTACAAATAAATAAATTAATATAACATTAAGATAGGAAATAGGATAGAAGTAATAGGATAGAAGTGGAGTATTCATGTTTAATTAAATGAATTTTATTTTAAAGAGGGCAGTATGGTTAACAGTATGGCAAATTTGATTGTTGAGAGAAACAGGTGGGTTCGTGATAATAGTATCCTTTCAAGCCCATAATCCTCAAAGCCACTTTCATGCTGCTTCTAAATTTGTACAGCTTATTGTAAGTGAACTGTTTGGTTCCAGGTTTTTTTGCAGAAAAGAAATGGTAAGACCTCTGACTTAAGACAAAAAGTGAGTTCCTTTGTTTCCTTTGATGTTCTGCAGTTCCTGAGAAGACAGCAGGTTCTTCAGTTATACAGAAGAATCCTCAAGACCATTCGTCAGATCCCCAATGAAACAGATCGTCACTACATGAGAGACTGGGCGAGGGAAGATTTCAAAAAGAATAAAGAGACTACAGACGAGGCAAGCGAATTCTCAAAATTGATGGACTTGAACATTACAGCTGGTAGCTGGGCCTGAACCTCTCTCTGCCTGCTGCCTTCTGGGAGGCTCCCATACAGCTTTGCTTAGACAGGAATTGGGAAATGCATTATGGGTGCTATGCAGTTGCTTACCTGTCAATCAAACATATTTTGGAATATTAATTCCCATTAAAAGAAGAACTTCCAAAGCTACAGTAGTTATGGTAAAAAAGTGATTACATGTTTACATTCTTTTTCTGGGTTTCCAAGAGCCAGTAGCTGGAGCCTGATGGCATATACTTTGAATTTAAGAATTCTGAGTCCAGGAATTAATTTCAAGTAAGATAAGTGAACAAAGTAAATCCTGTTTAGGATTGTGTCCATGGAAAGAATAATAATTTAAACCCATTGCCTTGCCAAATAATGCTTCCTAATTTGAGTAGTTGTTCCGGTGAAGAAGAAAAGCCATATTTTCATGATAGTTTGTTTTTATACTTTTTTTTTGCTTTGTGCTGTCACTTGTGAGATGGCTGTTCATATAAATTTGACAAATATACTTGTTTAAATTATTTTGCCTACTAAATATAACATTTTTGTTTCATAGGATACAATTAAGATGATGATCACTCATGGCAACCTACAGCTTCAGGAGCTTGAGAGAACGATAAAATTGGCAAAATCCTAGCCCTAATTCTGCTTACAAGTCAAAACAATTTTTCATTGTAGCTAACTTCAGACATTAAGTGGGAGGAGACCTGCTGATAATCCAAAAATGCCCTGTGTACACTTCTCAAATGTTAGACGGAAGACCTACTGAATACTCTTTGTCATGGTATAAATGCCATATGCCTGAAGATTAAAGTGGAGTAAGAATAAAAAGACAAGCTATAACAGCAGTATCTGGACAATCCATGTGAAAAGTGCAAAAGCAGAAAAAGAGAAATTGATATCTTATTTGGTATCTTAAGATTTATGTATTACACTTGTAAATACAAGAATACCATCACTCATTGGAACAATTTACTTTTACATGTATTATGTTTACCTAGAGATCCAGATCCAGTTTCTCAAATAAAGAACTGAATCTTTATCAGTGCTGCACAAAGCTTTGAAGGGATGATTTAATGAGATAGAAATATGCCTTTGAACTGAATCATTGAATTTAATCTCCAAGATAATAAAGGTACTTCACAGTGGCTTCAGTCAAATTTGAAGGGGCTTCTATGGACTTCTGGTACTTTCTGGCTTCAGTTTTGTGTTTTTTTCCCCTTCTAAAAACAAACTAAGTTGAAGAAGAATTGAATGTTTTCTTATATTGACATGAGAGTTGGCCGGTGTTTATTGTATATAAGTTGATTTGCAACCATAGGTTTTAGCAAAATAGCCAGTAAATTTTATCTCTTTCTAGAACTAGGCCTATGGAAGTAGTTCATGAACTTCGTGAACAAGTGTAGAGTGGATCCAATGTTGCTGTTATATAGCTCCGGCTCTTCTGTTAGAATTTGTTTAAGCAAGCTTATTTGTAAAGAAAAAAATAAAGAGAACCAGTTTTGTTACTCTTTTTTTTTTAATTTTTGCTCTATATTCTCCAAATCCTTAATAATGCCTATATGAGTACTGTCTAGCTGCAGTACAGTCTGAAACAACATGCTTGCTATTAGCAGTATATATGATTTTTTTAACAGTATGGCAAGATTCTGTCAGGGAGTTACTGATTGGCTGAGCGGTAAAACTTTCACTAGTATTACAGTTTAGAAGCAGTAGGGCAGTGTTGTAGAATTACAAAGCAATACTCAGAGTTACAATCTACCATTTGGCTTGAGTTTCAAGAGATATAGTGCAGCCCCTAAACCAGTCCAGTGGTAAAGGAATCATAAAAAGACAGAATATTGACAGTAATATTAGCAAAATTATTGCTGCAGAGTTAAGCCTTTTAAGTTGCCTTAAATTTATTCTGGTGCAGCTGAAGTTCTGCAGCCTTTGTTAGATTTCAGTGCCACAAAGCATCATCTCCATTCATTACTCTTTCCCGAGAGGTGACTACAGTACTATTTTGACAAGATTAAGCATAGGTCTCTGCTTTTCTGCATCCTTGAGTTCTGGAAGACTTTGCTTTTACTTCTAGATTCAAGTCTTGGCATTAGAATCAGGACTGGTTATCTTCTATTATGATCATATGCCTTCTAATTCCTGAATCAAAATGTATTGAAATAACTTAAAGGAATGAAGTTATTTTGTGTCACTATTTAATATTAGTAACGTTCTTCCTAATATTACCAGAATATTCTTTAAATAAGAATGAAAATACTCTTTGGAAGCAGCCTTTTGTCCCAGGATTATTATAAACAGTTCTACTGGCATAAAATACTGAGGTACATATTTCACTTGGCAATTATTTGTTTCAGGAAGTATAAAAGGTCATAAAAGAGCCAGTTTGGTGTAGTGGGAAAAGTGCTGGCCTAGAAACCAGGAGACCGTGAGTTCTCATCCCACCTTATGCAGGAAAATTGACTGGGTAACTTTGGGCCAATCGGTCTGTCTCAGCCCAACCCACCACACAGGATTGTGGTAGGGAAAATAGGAGGAAGAAGTAGTAGTACGCATGTTTACCACCTTAAGTTTTAAAATATTAAAGGGATAAAAAATAAAAGGTGGCTAGTAGTGGGTGTGTAGAACACCTGGATCTACCAGAATCTTGAGCTCCTGTGTAAAGAATCTAGCCCAGGGGTCTCCAACCTTGGCAACTTTTAAGATTTGTGGATTTCAGCTCCCAGAATTCAAAGCTGGCTGAGGAATTCTGGGAGTTGAAATCCACAAGTTGCCAAAGTTGGAGACCCCTAATCTAGCCCATAGCACTCTTTGTCTGTTACCCATGTTGATCAATGTAAGATACTCATAATACAGCTTAAATAGCTAATAAATATTAACACAGAACTGTATATTGATATACCAACACAAGAAGAAACTTAAGAGCAAAGAGACGGCAGATGATAGTTGCATCTCTATAATTAACTGGCATATATGTAAGACAGCTGCTGTATCCTGGGTCAGGCGATCATCATTTCCAACATACGAAGTCAATGGGGAAAGCTGGGTTTGCTTAACAATTGCACGATTCACTTAACAACCTATATTCAATTATATTATCACTATTCTTGGCTGCACATCAGTCAGCTTTTTAGTAAGAGAAGAGGAGTGCAAAGCCTATTTTCAATCCCTTGCTACAGCTTCCAAATAACTACAGGTCTGATCATCAATTATCCCCTCCAGAGACTGCAACAAATTCCCATATATAAAGTTGTTAGGGCTTGGATCCCTACTTGGGATTCACAAAGTCCTGTACAATACAGAACGGGTGTCAGACTTGCATCATCACAGCATCACATGACATATCGTGACATCCCCCCCATCGCTTGTGTGGGCAGCGCATGACACATCTAGCCTGTGGGCCGTGAGTTTGACAGCCCCAATATAGAAGAAGATGCTTGACCACTGTTTGCAATTTTCAAAATTCAACATGATTATTATGGTTTAATATTGAGTAAAAAGTAAGACCTAGATTCTAGTCCGCCATCAGCCATGGAAGCTCAGTGGATGATTTTAAACCAATTGCTTTCAATTCAACCTTCTTCGCATGGTCGTTACTTGTACCATTCTTGTCCAGTGTTCAGATAACCAGTGGCCAAAAATATACCCAGTGTTTAGATATAAACTCACACTAAATAAAAATATCATAATACTATAAAATGCTCGAACTTTAAAAATGGTTAATGTGTAATAAAACGGTTTATTATAAAATAATAAAACTTTAAAGAATTCACAAAATGGCACAGGGACTGAAAAACAAGAATAGACATTCAATCACTCACTCCCAACAGTGTATCTGAAGGGCACTGACGGGTAACAGACACGTTCTACCCAGAATTAGCATCACAACTAGCACTATTTAGAGCTAAAGCAACATTTTGCCCATCAACAAAGTGTTGGCTTAGGAAAACTGGTTTCCTCGAGTAATTTCATGGATACTTCATCTTTAAAGGCATAAGTTCAATATGAGTGAAATAAGTGTCCCTAAAATTGTTCCAGTAGAGTTTGTGAAAACAGCAATGTGTCCTTTTTTTGAGCCAGGCAAGGGCTAGTTTTCCTTCTGCACTTTAGTCCTTAGCTTCTGCAGTTCCTCTTCCAAACTTTTAATGTGTTCTTGAAGGACCACTTTATCTTCCTGAGCTTTCTGGTCAGCTTGGCAACGAGCTTCTTCTATCTTTCTCTCGTACCACTTCTCCATCTGACTTGACACAGCCTCAAAGAAGTACTGGGTAATTTCCAGAGCTTGAGATGTGCCTGCCAGCCGAGGACTGCCCTCCTTTCCATCAGAGGCAGGAGGTGGGGGCTGCCCAGATGGAGTTTCTCCTGGTTGGTGGGTCCTGTGCTTCAGCTGGCCGCTTTTACTTGGTTTCTTGGTTTGAGTCCCTTTGTCTATCAAGCAGCCGCTCTGTGATTCTGCCTTTGTACATTCAGGAGAGGAGGCCTGCAAAAGAGTTTGTACTTTTACATGCCTCAGTCTGGAAACAGAGTGTTCCACTGCTGGCTGTTCTTGCTGCACTCTGCTGAAACTTGCTTTATCCTTTGGCCTAACCACTTGGGGAGAGGCTGGAGGAGGAGGAGGGACAGCACCACCCACTAACTGTTGCTCTGTTCCTGTAAAGGGAAAGATAACCAATAATTATAAGTGCTTCGAGTTGGGGAAGCTTCAGAAAGGCCCAAGCCGAACAGGAGAATGGGAATTACAGCCCCAATGTAGGATGGCACTGGGTAAGGTCAAACTTCCTTAATGCAGTTTTGGTCCAAGGTTGTTCTAATAATTCCCTATGTCTTATTAAAGGTAATTGGATTAATGATTGAAATCTTTTGAAATCTGTATATTTGTAACAAATGAGATCTTAAGAGACTGGTGACATATTTGTTTATTTATTTATTTAAATTTGTAGGCCGCCTAATCCCGCAGGACTCCCGGCAGCTCACAACAGGATAAAAAACAATACATAACAATATACTGTATATAAAAACAATTTAAAACCCATTAAAATTGCTAACTTTCTTAAAATTTCCTAAAATTGTTTGTTTGCTTGTCTGAATCTTTATGTATGCAATTTATAGGCTGCTTGATGCCCAATGACACTGAGTAGCTATAGTTTTTTAAGAAATTGGCACTTGCAACATTAGAATTGCAGAATGATGGCCATGGCTTGAAATTATTGCGGACTCCTGCTCTTAACAGTAGCACAGTTTTTCTTGTATGGTGGTAAAGAAGGAGTTAATCGTACCAGGGTGAATTGTAACAGGGATACGCTGCCTAGTATCAAAAAAATAAAAACAGAGGCTGAAATTTAGATTGACACCACAGGTTGCAGTGCAGCAGATTAGCATAGATATCCAACTGAAAATTGCTAAAATACAAAAACAAAAATACCTGATGTGCTATCTTGCTGAACCACGAAATACTGCTTTCCAAAGCTCTGCTCTGTGACTGGCATTCTACTCCTTTCTGTGTCTTCTGAGAGGCTCACAATGCCAGAATGATGATGGGACCCATTTGATTGTGGTGGGGTTTGGCTGGTTTTACAGTCATTTGTAGTGTGAAGGTTTTCTGTATCCAAAGTCTCTGAGAGAGACTCAGATGTGGACAAAGTGGATTTTGGTCTCGAAGATCTAGAATCTCCAGAGAGCTTCATTTCTAGATTCTGAATTTTGAGCAGGCACCAAGCTTTCAATTCACCCACCAAAGACAGCTGCAAGAAGAATTTGAGTACATCAAATGATATCTGTCTCAATTCTCAGCCATTCTTATATTTTGTACCAATGTACTTTTGAATCAAAAATATTTGCTGAAATATTCAACAAAATCAAAACTTTGGCATTTCAACCTACAACAATTAGTTACATCAACTACAAGAGTCCATAGAATTCTGCAATTAGTTATGAGGTAAGAAGAAGTCCTCTAAATTCTGGGTTGGGGAAGGAGAGCAGGCCCCTCAACCCCTGGCCAAAATGGTGTCTGCTCCCAGGATGGAGCCATGCAGCCTTTAGGGAGGCAAAGGGGCAGATAGGCTTGTTCTTCTTTCCCACATGCTCCAGAGCTTCCAGAAGAGCTACAAAGATGAGGGAAGGAATAACTTGCCATAGCCAACTCACTGTGGCCAACTCACCACAGCCAACTCGCCATGGGCAACTTGGTGCAGGACAACTCACCACGGCCAACTCATTGTGAGACAACTTGTTGTGGGACAATTTAACAATTCTATTTAATTATTTAAAATAAATAAAAATTAGTCTAATATTTGCCATTCGCATTTCATTCTATCCCTCCTCTTACATCTTTTCTTTAATGATTCTATTCCACCATTTATTTGATATTAGTGTAACTCTTGTCCCGCAGTGAGTTGTCCTGTGGTGACATGGCCATGGCAAGTTAGCTGTGGCAAGCTGGCTGTGGTGAGTTGGCTATGCCAAGTTGGCCATGGCAAATTGTCATAAGGAGGAGGATGTGGGACCCAGTGGGTGGGAAAGCAGGCCAAAGACTTGCAGGGATCCTAAGGGGCAAGAAGCAAAGCATAGGATGCCTTAGGGTGGGAGAGTCTTGAAAGGCCTAAGGCAGGTGGTCCTGGGCCTGTACCAAGCCTCCTAGGACTTCCCCCATCCCGAAGCAACCCATGTTCTGCTTAATGACTGCACTGGGGAGAGCAGGGACAGGGTCATTAACCAAGGTGATCTCATGGGCAACTTGCTTAATAACTGTCACAACTTGTGATCATAATGGGCAGGTTTCATTAATGTTTTAAGTCAAGGACTACCTTTAGAAGACAAGTGTGCTCCATCCCTAAGAATCAAGAATATAATGTATTTTCAACAGCAAGAAGAAAAGACATACTGAGAAAAAGAAATTATCATAAATTATGTTGAAATACTTTGATTTATTTATTATTATTTATTCATTACATTTTTATGCCACCCAACTCCCGAAGAACTCTGGGCGACTTACAACATAGATAGCAATAGCACTCAGATTTTTAGATACTGCTTATCAGAGCTTTACAAACACTCCCCAAGCAGTTCCAGAGTCAGCTCATTGCCCCCAAACAATCTGGGTCCTCATTCTACCGACCTTTAGAAGGATGGAAGGCTGAGTCAACCTTAAGCCTGGTGAGATTCGATCTGACAACCTGCTGAACAAGTCAGC